>SJYM01006348.1:31331-45950 GCA_006410775.1 Tragelaphus imberbis
AAGAGGCAGATCAGGTGGTCTGGTATTCCCATCTCTCTCAGAATTTTCCATAGTTTCTGATCTACACAGTCAAAGGCTTTGGCATAGTCAATAAAGCAGAAATAGACGTTTTTCTGGAACTCTCTTGCTTTTTCCATGATCCAGCGGATGTTGGCAATTTGATCTCTGGTTCCTCTGCCTTTTCTAAAACCAGCTTGAACATCAGGAAGTTCACGGTTCACATATTGCTGAAGCCTGGCTTGGAGAATTTTGAGCATTACTTTACTAGCATAGGTTATAAAATGAAAATTAAAGGAGTAGTAGAGGACTTAAAAATTAAAAAAAATTTTTTTAATTTAAAAGACTATAATAGTAAAAATATATTTAGAACTTTCTCTGGTGTTGTTGCGGACAGTGTGGGGTCCGTTCATTTTCAGATAGTGCCTTTATCTGGCTTATACTTCTCAAGATTTATAGGCCCCTTCCCATGTAGAGGGTGCTAACTACAGGGTTTTAATCTATTGCACCTGTCACTTCCAAGGCGGTTCCCTCCGCTTTAACTTCTTCTGTTGACTGGTCTCTTCAGTGTCTAGCTTCCACCCTGACACAAGGGGGAGGTGGTGGTCACTTTTTAAGGCTCACTTGTTCAGTCGTGCTGTGGGGAGGGAGGAACACTGCAAACAAATAGCACTGGTACGTGCTCATGGTGTCTTGGCTGCACTGGGTTTGCCCCCACTTACAGTGTGTGTGCTTTCCCAGTCTACACTGCTTAGACTCTAGGTTGCTCTGCTGGGAACTGTCTGAGGCCGGCTCTTGGTTGTATGCACTTCCCAGGTCTGAGTTGCTCAGGTTCAGGTTCTCGGGTACTTCACAAAGGCACAGACTGGTTTGGGCCTGCGTTTTGTGCCCTTCCCAGGTCTGAAGAGCTCAGGTGACCAAATGCTTGGCAAGCACAGTACCCCCAATTGAAGGCTGCGACTTATCACCTCTCTCATCCCTGCCTCTCGGTTTTCTGGGTGTGCAACTGGTACACCTTCTCAGGTGCTCTGTGTGTCTCTTCTGGGGAGTTGATCTCTGGTTGTGACCCTCCCTGTGGAAGTCGACCATCCAGAATCCCAAGAAGTCTTGGTTAGCAACGAAGCCTGCTTGCAGTTTGGTAGATGATTCCTCTCTGGGCCCGTGATTGCCCCCTTCCAGCTCTGGCTGCCCTTGCCTGCCTGTCTCCAGTAGGGGATGGGCTGGTTCATAGCCGGCTAGCTCTGCCCAGACCTTTGTTCTGTGAGCGGGCCTGGCAGTGTCTTAGGTTAGGGCTTTTCGTGAGATAGCTATCCCACAGTATGGGTTTCTATCTCAAATTAGTTCCCCCAGATTGCCCTAGGGGCATTCAGGCCCAGTCCTTAACCTAAGCAATGCAGCCTGCGCCTCCCTGTCCAACCCCCATTTGCTAGTGGTGGGTGCAAGGATCTGCACTACTTCTCCAATGGGAGTTGCTGTTAGGTAGGTAATCTGTGTGTTTTAATTATTTATTTATTTTTCCTCCTGATTATGTTGCCCTCTGAGGTTCTAAGGCTTGCCACAGACTCACCAGTGAGAGTGTTTCCTGGTGTTTGGAAACTTCTCTCTTTTTTAAGACTCCCTTCTTGGGACGGATCTCCATCCCTACCTCTTTTGTCTTTCTTTTTATCTTTTATATTTTATCCTACCTCCTTTCAAAGAGAATGGGCTGCTTTTCTGGGTGCCTGATGTCCTCTGCCAGCATTCAGAAGTTGTTTTGTGGAATTTACTCAGCGTTCAAATGTTCTTTCAATGAATTTGTGGGGAAGAAAGTGATGTCTCCGTCCTATTCCTCTGCCATCTTAGGACCGCCCTAGACAGCATATTAAGAAGTAGAGACATTCCTTTGTCAACAAAGGTCCGTCTAGTCAAGGCTATGGTTTTTCCAGTAGTCATGTATGGATGTGAGAGTTGGAATATAAAGAAAGCTGAGTGCCAAAGAATTGATGCTTTTTAAATGTGATATTGGAGAAGACTCTTGAGAGTCCCTTGGACTGCAAGGAGATCCAACCAGTGCATCCTAAAGGAGATCTGTCCTGAGTGTTCATTGGAAGGACTGATGTTGAAGCTGAAACTCCAATACTTTGGCCACCTGATGCGAACAGCTGACTCATTGGAAAAGACCCTGGTGCTGGGAAAGATTGAGGGCAGGAGAAGAAGGGGATGACAGAGGATGAGATGGTTGGATGGCATCACCGACTCAATGAACATGGGTTTGTGTAGACTCTGGGGGTTGATGATGGACAGGAGGCCTGGCATGCTGCAGTTCATGGGGTCGCAAAGAGTCGGACATGACTGAGCAAGTGAACTGAACTGAACTGAAAGGTCTAGTGGTTTCCACACTTTCTTCAATTTAAGTCTGAATTTGGCAATGAGAATTTCGTGATCTGAGCCACAGTCAGTTCCTAGTCTTGTTTTTGCTGACTGTATAAAGCTTCTCCATCTTTGGCTGCAAAGAATATAATCAGTCTGATTTCAGTGTTGACCATCTGGTGATGTTCATGTGTAGTTTTCTCTTGTGTTGTTGGAAGAGGGTGTTTACTATGACCAGTGTGTTCTCTTGGCAGAACTCTGTTAGCCATTGCCCTGCTTCATTCTGTACTCCAAGGCCAAATTTGCCTATTTTTCCAGGTGTTTCTTGACTTCCTAATTTTGCATTCCAGTCCCCTATAATGAAAAGGACATTTTTTTTTTATTTTGTCTGTTAGTTCTAGAAAGTCTTGTAGGTCTTCATAGAACTGTTCAATTTCAGCTTCTTCAGCATTACTGGTCAGGACACAGACTTGATATTGAATGATTTACCTTGGAAACTAGCAGAGATCGTTCTGTCACTTTTGAGACTGCATCCAAGTACTGCATTTCAAACTCTTTTGTTGACTGTAATGGCTCCTCCATTTCTTTAAGGGATTCTTGTCCACAGTAGAAGATATAATAGTCATCTGGAGTAAATCCACCCATTCCAGTCCATCTTAGTTCGCTGATTCCTAGAATGTCGATGTTCTTTCTTATCATCTCCTGTTTGACTACTTCCAATTTGCCTTGATTGATGGACCTAACATTCCAGGTTCCTATGCAATATTGTTCTTTACAGCATCAGACCTTGTTCCATCACCAGTCACATCCACAATTGGGTGTTGTTTTTGCCTTGGCTTCGTCTCTTCATTCTTTCTGGAGTTATTTCTCCACTGATCTCCAAAAGCATATTGGACACCTACTGACCTGGGGAGTACATTTTTCAGTGTCCTATCTTTTTGCCTTTTCATACTGTTCATGGGTTTCTCAAGGCAGGAATAGTGAAGTGGTTTGCCACCCCCTTCTTCAGTGGACCACATTTTGTCAGAACACTCCACCATGACCCGTCCATCTTGGGTGGCCCTACTCTGCATGTCTCATAGTTTAATTGAGTTAGACAAGTCTGTGGTTCATGTGATTATATTGGTTAGTTTTCTGTGATTGTGGTTTTCATTCTGTCTGCCCTCTGATGGAGAAGAATAAGAAGTTTATGGAATCTTCCTGATGGGAGAGACTGACTGAGGGGGATACTGGGTCTTGTTCTGATTGGCGGGGCTATGCTCAGTAAATCTTTAATCCAGTTTTCTGTTTTGGGGGGAGCTATGTTCCCTCCCTGCTATTTACCTGGGGCTGAACTATGGACCACTGACTTCCCTGGTCACTCAGACAGTAAAGCGTCTACCTACAGTGCAGGAGACCTGGGCTCAATCCCTGGATCAGGAAGATCCTCTGGAGAAGGAAATGGCAACCGACTCCAGTACTCTTGCCTGGAAAATCCCATAAACGTTGGAGCCTAGTAGGCTACAGTCCACGGTGTGGCAAAGAGTTGAAAATGACTGAACAACTTCACTTTCACTTTCAAACTATGGTGGAGGTAATAAAGATAATGGTGATTTCCCTCAAAAGATCCCATGCATGTACTGCTACAGTCCATGCCCCCAACTCTGCAGCATGCCAACACCGACCCAGGCCTTCACCAGAGACTCCTGGACACCCAGAGGCAAGTCCGGGACAGTGTTCTGTGGGGTCACTGTTCCTTGTCTTGGATCCTGATGATTAAGGTTCTGTTGTGCCCTCCAAGAGTCTATTTCCCAGTCCTCAATATGTGAACCGTGAACTTCCTCATGTTCAAGCTGGTTTTAGAAAAGGCAGAGGAACCAGAGATCAAATTGCCAATATCCGCTGGATCATGGAAAAAGGAAGAGAGTTCCAGAAAAACATCTATTTCTGCTTTATTGACTATGCCAAAGCCTTTGACTGTGTGGATCACAATAAACTGTGGAAAATTNTGGTCACAAAGAGTCTGACACGACTGAGCGACTGATCTGATCTGATCTGATGTAAGTTCTGGCAGCTCTATGGTGGGGTTAATGGTGACCTCCTCCAAGAGGACTTATGCCATACTCACAACCAGAGCCCCTGTCCTTGCAGCAGACCACCGCTGACCCATACCTCCACAGGAGATGCTCAAACACAGTTCTGTCTCAGTCTCTGTGGGGTCTCTGGGTCCTGGTGTGCACAGGGTTTGTTCAAGCCCTCTGAGCGTTTCTGGAGGGAATGGGGTTTGATTCTAAGCGCGAATTTGCCCCTCCTATTGTCTTGCTGGGGCTTCTCCTTTGCTCTTGGATGTAAGGTATCTCCTCAACAGCCACTCCAGTTTGCTGGGGTTTCTCTGATATTGAATGTGGAGTATCTCTTCTTGGCTGCTCACTGCTCCAGTGCCACGCAGCCACTGCTCTTATAATACAGCTTTGATATACCACTGAAAGTGCTGACCATGCAGTAGAAGTTGTGTTAGGACTCTCTGGTTTCAGTAACACTAAGGGAAAGTAGAATGTGTGTTTAAAGATATACAGGATTCTATAGAATCCACAAGCAGAGAAGCTGTGGAATTTAAGAAGGACCAAAAGAAATGGCCAAAGGCCACTGGATTCCCAGATGAAATTTTGTCTTCTTGCTACATCTCTTCCACTCTCTGTATGACTTCTTTCTTTTTCCTTACTTCCTAATTTGCATGACGGCATACATCCTTAACTCATGAGTTTACATACTATGGTTCCAGGCCCCAGAGAGACTAACTCTTACCCTTGAACCTCAACAGGAAATATCTGAGAAGGCACTCCCATGTGGCATGGCATGGATAAGGAGCCCATCAGGAGTTCAACCAATATGGTCAGGAAGTAGGACTCACATTTCACCCAGAGTTGCAAAAGCATCAGTCCCCAACCTTTTCATCACCAGAAACCGGTTTTGTGGAAGACAATTTTTCCACGGGCAGGGTAGGGGATCATTTCAAGATGATTAAAGCACAGTAGGGTTCATGCTCCTATGAGAATCTATAGCTACCACTAAAATGAGAGAAGGCAGAGCTTAGGGAGTACTGGGAGTGATGGGGAGCAGCTATAAATATAAACGAAGCTTCACTCACTTGCCCACCTCTCACCTCCTGCTGTGCAGCCTGGTACCACACAGGCCACAGACTGGTCTGTGGTTCAGGGGTTGGGGACCCCTGTGCTAGAAGACCATCACACGTGAGAAGCAGGCAATCAACGGGATATTTACCCAAGCAGACACTCCAAAATATACTTACCAGAGCTGTATTCCTTCTAATGGTGTACAAATCATTATTTTGTCATGTATTATATTTTTCACTTACCCAAAAACCTTCCATTTAAAAGAATGCTAGTTGCACCCACTCATAAAATGAATCATCACAATTTTAATATATCTTCTGGATAACTTTAAAATTTCCTATAATCACTCTTATTTAAATAAAAATCATTGGCAGCCACTTTCCAAAAACTTTACAACATGAACAAGTATCATAAGTATGTTCAAGAAGAATTAGCCTGTTTTGCTTTCATATTACTAAATTAGACTGCACATACTTTAGCTATTTTATTTAATTCACTTCAGATACTAACTGTTGCTATATTCCCTAGCACCAGTGAACTTACCTTTTAAACTATTTAGAAGAGATACCATGTGTATTTTATATCCACAACATGGCCTAATACAGTACAAAGGATGATATTTTTAAAGAGAACTGAAAATCATCCCCCAGAAGTCTTTGTAGTCTTTTGGTGTCTGGTGACAATGTCTCTCTTTAGAATGGACAAGTAAGTAATGAAATTCAATGTAAAGAGTATTTTCTCTACATTTCATTACAGATTGTTTTTTCCAGCATACACTTTTCTTCAAGTTTTGGGGAATTTTGACTATATACACATATATCTTGTTGATGAGTATCTTTCAGTTAAATTAGTAAATATTAGAGCCAGGTTTCCAGAGGATTCTGACTCCAAAGCACATGCAATTAGCCCTCACACTCATAAGAAACTGGAAAATGCTGGGATCGTTGGCAAGGTAGAAGAGGTAGATGTGCTGTCTTTGGTCATGTCAGATCTAAAAGCGACAAGATGTGCCAAGTATCAAGCAGTAGTTTAGGCTATAAATAAGTGAAGGGAAGATTTGGAGATGCCATTTTGGGGAGTTATTTTCTTACAACGCATTGTAAAAGCCTTATCAATGACCAGGCTTCTAAGGAATAACATAAAACCTGAGAAGAGGCTCAAAGATTGAGCCTAAGGAAAAACCACACTAAAAAGCAGAAGAAAGGAAGTAGCAAAGAAAACAGAGAAGCTATATCCAGATTGCTGGAAGGAATATGATGTTAGGAGGACAAATAATATGCTGCTGCTGCTGCTAAGTCGCTTTAGTCGTGTCCGACTCTGTGCGATCCCATAGACGGCTGTCCCTGGGATTCTCCAGGCAAGAACACTGGAGTGAGTTGCCATTGCCTTCTCCAATGCACGAAAGTGAAAAGTGAAAGGGAAGTTGCTCAGTCGTGTCCGACTCTTAGCGACCCCATGGACTGAAGCCTACCACGGTCCTCCGCCCATGGGATTTTCCAGGCAAGAGTACTGGGGTGGGGTGCCATTGCCTTCCCCGAAATAATATGAATGGATTATTAAAATAACTGAGCTAAATTAAGTTAGAATGGATTTTCTTGACAGCCAAACTGTAGATAATGGCTTAATAAAACAATAGAGATATATTTATAGTCCCTTCCTTAGCACATCCTGTTCATTTTTACATTATGGGCAGCTTCATTGTCATCACATGTACTAAATATTTCCTTAAATACAAGTGAGATAGAATTATAGTAGTAAAATTACATTTCCATGATACCTGTGTCATTAAATGACAAAGCTGGGATTTAAATCCATGTCTATCCAGCACTCTGGCCACCCTCTTAACCAGTACGCATTCTTGAAACATGGAACAAAAAGAGATGGAGAACACTGCTAGTTTTCTATCATGAAATTTCTATTATTTCTATCATAAACATCACTATTATGTTTGTGAATATGACCTTAAATAACATTAACTTAGCAAATATTTATTAAATAAATCACATAGAAGAAAGTTATACCCCTTTCCAATTCTTTTTCAGTTTGTCTTATGGCTTCAAGAGGAGGTATTGGTTTGGAGTAAGTGTCTGTATTACTAATATCTCCCTAACACTTGCCAACCTCCATTTTTCATGAAAAAGAAATACAGGAGTCCTTAAGGTCAAATATTCTGTAGACAACAACTTTTAACTATAATTAATTAACATTGTTTTGTTTTCTTTGTATTTATTTTTTATAGTCACTTTCTATTTATGGCAAATTATTTTAGTTTTCCATTTTCAGTAGTCAGTAAAGTTTCCTGTCTAAATACAGATAAGATTTTTAATAGTGCCTCTGTCCAAAAACTTGTATTAGGCAAGCAATAATACTGGAAGAATGTAGATAAATGACAGAATTTTGAGGGTGGCTTGTGAATGACTAGAATTGGGAAAAACTGCATTGTGTTAAATATCTCCTACCCCCACGAAACCCTTAATCATAACCTTGGTGCCAATTACTTGAAATCAATTGCTTATTTTCCTCTCTCTATTCCTGTCACTCTTTCTGTAGCACTAATCCAAGCTATGCCTTCCATGTGATTATTCTGTCCATATGGTAGATTTTTTTCTTTTTTTTTTTTCTTTTCCTTTCTTTTTTTTTAATGTTTGCAAAGAGTAAAACAATAAACGGACAACCAGACAGAAGAGGTTTTGGATTTCTAAGTTTCAGCAACAAAAAAGCATATAATGATACTTTGAAACAGATGCTTCAGTAAATGTTTCTGAAATGGGTAATAAATGGAATAATTTTATAAAGCTTCTGCTTAACTCAGAGAAGGTAACCATTCAGTTTTTTTGGACATAAGTTATCCAAATCATTCCTCCAAATATCCTTCAAAATTCTAAGAAGTCAAATAAAATTATCAATAATTAAATGTTAATTATGGATAGTTTATTAGTGTGATCCAAATTTTCAAGGACCTTATCTGACATTGGGTTCAAATGAGTCTACATTAACATTTCTATACCAATTTTACTGTCTCTTTTAGCAGCGTAACTACAGGACTTAAGAATTACTTATTGCCACTCTGACAATAATGAATTCTAATTTTGCAAAGACTCCTCAGGAGATGTGTAACACTTGGGTAACAACAGTCCTTCACAGTGTCCTTCTCTGGCCTCTTGTTTTGTCCACTGGCTCACAACCCATTACAATAAAGTACTTGGATATNTAATTCACTTCAGATACTAACTGTTGCTATATTCCCTAGCACCAGTGAACTTACCTTTTAAACTATTTAGAAGAGATACCATGTGTATTTTATATCCACAACATGGCCTAATACAGTACAAAGGATGATATTTTTAAAGAGAACTGAAAATCATCCCCCAGAAGTCTTTGTAGTCTTTTGGTGTCTGGTGACAATGTCTCTCTTTAGAATGGACAAGTAAGTAATGAAATTCAATGTAAAGAGTATTTTCTCTACATTTCATTACAGATTGTTTTTTCCAGCATACACTTTTCTTCAAGTTTTGGGGAATTTTGACTATATACACATATATCTTGTTGATGAGTATCTTTCAGTTAAATTAGTAAATATTAGAGCCAGGTTTCCAGAGGATTCTGACTCCAAAGCACATGCAATTAGCCCTCACACTCATAAGAAACTGGAAAATGCTGGGATCGTTGGCAAGGTAGAAGAGGTAGATGTGCTGTCTTTGGTCATGTCAGATCTAAAAGCGACAAGATGTGCCAAGTATCAAGCAGTAGTTTAGGCTATAAATAAGTGAAGGGAAGATTTGGAGATGCCATTTTGGGGAGTTATTTTCTTACAACGCATTGTAAAAGCCTTATCAATGACCAGGCTTCTAAGGAATAACATAAAACCTGAGAAGAGGCTCAAAGATTGAGCCTAAGGAAAAACCACACTAAAAAGCAGAAGAAAGGAAGTAGCAAAGAAAACAGAGAAGCTATATCCAGATTGCTGGAAGGAATATGATGTTAGGAGGACAAATAATATGCTGCTGCTGCTGCTAAGTCGCTTTAGTCGTGTCCGACTCTGTGCGATCCCATAGACGGCTGTCCCTGGGATTCTCCAGGCAAGAACACTGGAGTGAGTTGCCATTGCCTTCTCCAATGCACGAAAGTGAAAAGTGAAAGGGAAGTTGCTCAGTCGTGTCCGACTCTTAGCGACCCCATGGACTGAAGCCTACCACGGTCCTCCGCCCATGGGATTTTCCAGGCAAGAGTACTGGGGTGGGGTGCCATTGCCTTCCCCGAAATAATATGAATGGATTATTAAAATAACTGAGCTAAATTAAGTTAGAATGGATTTTCTTGACAGCCAAACTGTAGATAATGGCTTAATAAAACAATAGAGATATATTTATAGTCCCTTCCTTAGCACATCCTGTTCATTTTTACATTATGGGCAGCTTCATTGTCATCACATGTACTAAATATTTCCTTAAATACAAGTGAGATAGAATTATAGTAGTAAAATTACATTTCCATGATACCTGTGTCATTAAATGACAAAGCTGGGATTTAAATCCATGTCTATCCAGCACTCTGGCCACCCTCTTAACCAGTACGCATTCTTGAAACATGGAACAAAAAGAGATGGAGAACACTGCTAGTTTTCTATCATGAAATTTCTATTATTTCTATCATAAACATCACTATTATGTTTGTGAATATGACCTTAAATAACATTAACTTAGCAAATATTTATTAAATAAATCACATAGAAGAAAGTTATACCCCTTTCCAATTCTTTTTCAGTTTGTCTTATGGCTTCAAGAGGAGGTATTGGTTTGGAGTAAGTGTCTGTATTACTAATATCTCCCTAACACTTGCCAACCTCCATTTTTCATGAAAAAGAAATACAGGAGTCCTTAAGGTCAAATATTCTGTAGACAACAACTTTTAACTATAATTAATTAACATTGTTTTGTTTTCTTTGTATTTATTTTTTATAGTCACTTTCTATTTATGGCAAATTATTTTAGTTTTCCATTTTCAGTAGTCAGTAAAGTTTCCTGTCTAAATACAGATAAGATTTTTAATAGTGCCTCTGTCCAAAAACTTGTATTAGGCAAGCAATAATACTGGAAGAATGTAGATAAATGACAGAATTTTGAGGGTGGCTTGTGAATGACTAGAATTGGGAAAAACTGCATTGTGTTAAATATCTCCTACCCCCACGAAACCCTTAATCATAACCTTGGTGCCAATTACTTGAAATCAATTGCTTATTTTCCTCTCTCTATTCCTGTCACTCTTTCTGTAGCACTAATCCAAGCTATGCCTTCCATGTGATTATTCTGTCCATATGGTAGATTTTTTTCTTTTTTTTTTTTCTTTTCCTTTCTTTTTTTTTAATGTTTGCAAAGAGTAAAACAATAAACGGACAACCAGACAGAAGAGGTTTTGGATTTCTAAGTTTCAGCAACAAAAAAGCATATAATGATACTTTGAAACAGATGCTTCAGTAAATGTTTCTGAAATGGGTAATAAATGGAATAATTTTATAAAGCTTCTGCTTAACTCAGAGAAGGTAACCATTCAGTTTTTTTGGACATAAGTTATCCAAATCATTCCTCCAAATATCCTTCAAAATTCTAAGAAGTCAAATAAAATTATCAATAATTAAATGTTAATTATGGATAGTTTATTAGTGTGATCCAAATTTTCAAGGACCTTATCTGACATTGGGTTCAAATGAGTCTACATTAACATTTCTATACCAATTTTACTGTCTCTTTTAGCAGCGTAACTACAGGACTTAAGAATTACTTATTGCCACTCTGACAATAATGAATTCTAATTTTGCAAAGACTCCTCAGGAGATGTGTAACACTTGGGTAACAACAGTCCTTCACAGTGTCCTTCTCTGGCCTCTTGTTTTGTCCACTGGCTCACAACCCATTACAATAAAGTACTTGGATATAATCATCATACCTTGACCTCTCCATTTCTCTGTCTAGGAGATTATTTATTCTGACCCTAACCTGCAAAACCTCAACATGTCAAAAAACAATGTGTTCCCTCCACCATGTCTTCTGCATAAAGTGGGGCCAGTCCCTCTCTAAATACTGGTACATTTGGTTCACCTGGGACTCTGCTTACTCGGTGGGCCACACACTTTGCTTTTGAAACAGCATTTGCTTCATCCCTCAGATTCCCTACAGCTCAAAAGAGAAGCTATACAGAACAGGGTTAACGAACTGACATGGCACTGTCTTCTCCACTCTTCTGTCTTGCTGAATCCTCCCCATACCTCTTGCTCACGGGAGTAGATGTCAGGGAGGTCGTGAGTCAACCTGCCTATCAAACACATCTGCACTTTTTTAACCCCAGCTGGGAAACATCTTTCTCCCACATTGGTTTCAATAATTCAGATTTCTCATATAAGTATATGGTTTTTTTTTACACAGATGGATAGTTTTAAATGCATTAAGCCCATTTTCCTTTTTTAAAATTAATTTGTTTATTTTTGTCTGTGTTCAGTCTTCACTGCAGTGCATGGGCTTTCTCTAGTTGCAAAGAGCAGGGCATACTCTTCATTGCAGTGTGTGCTTTTGGCTGGGTTCAATCCCATCAGAGTCATGCGGTTTGGGGACCATAAGAAAGAACATGTGATTATTATTATTATTTTAATTCATTAAGTTTTGGGGCAGTCTTTGAGGCAAACAAAGTAAACAGAACCCGGAATACGACACACTGACATGTATGGATTGCCTACTATGTGCCAGGAGCTTACTTGCATCATTTTCTCTGGTCAGAATGATGAATCAATATTTGCTTTTATACTATATTATTGGACAAATCTGTGGTTTATTTTATGCTAAGTTTTCATCAATAAAGCAACTCCCAGATGTAATGTTGTCCCTTGGGAAAATAAGATTTTAAGATGTTCTGCTTTCTAGTGGACACTCACCTAGAGGCAGAAATCCTGGAGTACAAAGTCAAGTGGGCCTTAGGAAGCATTACTGTGAACAAAGATGGTGCAGGTGATGGAATTCTAGCTGAGCTATTTCAAATCCTAAAAGATAATGCTGTTAAAGTGTCTCACTGAATATGTCAGCAAATTTGGAAAACAGCAGTGGCCACAGTGTTGGGACCAGCCCCAAAACGAACTGACCCAAGGGAGTGGTGCTGCAGAAGAATATAAAAAAAGAAGACTCAGAAATAAAGTGAGGATCAGGGAGCTTATACTATTTGGAGGCAAAAGCCTAGATCCTAATCCTTGCATGCTTTTTATTGTTAATTACTGTTTCCTTATATCTGCTCAAGAGATATCTGTTCTTTACAATCTCAGATGAAGATATGCAATGCACAGTCCTCAATGTCAAACCTTCAGGCCTTTCATGACTTTGTTTAGTCCTTTGGCTAATGGCACTGTTTCTCAGCAACTCCCTCAAGGCTTTGGTTATGGGAACTAATGATTTTCCATTGGTCACATCAGTACTTCAACATCTTGTTTTCAAGATGTTTTTCCACGATTTACTTTTTACTGCTTCTAGCCCTTTGCCTCGGAGAAGGCAATGGCAACCCACTCCAGTACTCTTGCCTGGAAAATCCCATGGATGGAGGAGCCTGGTAGGCTCCAGTCCATGAGGTCGCTAAGAGTCAGACACGACTGAGCGACTTCACTTTCACTTTTCACTTTCATGCATTGGAGAAGGAAACGGCAACCCGCTCTAGTGTTCTTGCCTAGAGAATCCCAGGGACGGTGGAGCCTGATGGGCTGCCGTCTATGGGGTCGCACAGAGTCGGACACGACTGAAGCGACTTAGCAGCAGCAGCAGCAGCCCTTTGCCTGGAAGTGATGAGAAAGTCAATCTTATTTTTTAAAGAGGCCCTGTTAATTATAGTACAGGCCTCTGCATGGCATATTCCCTATACCACAAGACTGGAAAAGGTCAGTTTTTATTCTAATCCCAAAGAAAAGTGATGCTAAAGAATATTCAACTAACATACAGTTGTACTCATTTCCCATGCTAACAAAATAATGTTCAAAATCCTGCAAGCTAGGCTTCAGCAATATGTGAACCAAGAACTTCCAAATGTCCAAGCTGGATTTAGAAAAGGCAGAAGAACCAGAGATCAAATTGCCAACATCCTTTGGATCATAGGAAAAGCAAGGGAATTGCAGAAAAACACCTACTTCTTCATTGACTATGCAAATGCCTTTGACTGTGTGGATCACAACAAACTGTAGAACATTTGTAAAGAGATGGAACTACCAGAGCACCTGATCTGTCTCCTGACAAACCTGTATGTAGTCAAGAAGCAATAGTTAGAATTGGACATGGAACAACTAACTGATTTTATATAGACAGAGATAAATTATATATATATAATATATATAAAATATATATAGTGACATTTATATATAGTGTCAAGGCTGTACAGTGTCACCTGCTCACTTAACTTATATGCACAGTACATCATGGGAAATGGTAGGATGTATGACTCACAAGCTGGAATTAAGATTGCTGGGAGAATATCAGCAACTTCAGATATGCAGATGACACCACTCTAATGGCAGAAAGTGATGAGGAACTGAAACCTCTTGAGGAAGGTGAAAGAGGAGAGTAAAAAGGCGGGCTTAAAACTCAACATTCAAAAAACTAAGATCATGGCATCAGGCCACATCACTTCATGGCAAATAGAAGTGTAAAAAGTGGAAACACTGACAGACTTTATATTCTTGGGCTCCAAAATCACTGCAGATATTGACTGCAGTCATGAAATTAAAAGATGCTTCCTCCTTGGAAGAAAAGCTGTAATAAAACTAGATAGCATATAAAAAACCAGATACATCACTTTGCCAACAAAGGTCCAATAGTCAAAGCTATGACTTTTCAGTAATCACATATGGATGTGAGAGTTGGACCATAAAGAAGATTGAGCACTGAAGAATTGATGCTTTCAAATTGTGGTGTTGGAGAAGACTCTTAAGAATCCCTTGGACAGCAAGATCCAACCAGTCAATCCTAAAGGAAATCAATCTTGAATATTCATTGGAAGGACTGGTGCTGAAGCTCCAATATTTTGGCCACCTGATGCAAAGAGTCAACTCATTGCAAAATACAGTGATGCTGGGGAAGACTGAGGGCACAAGCAGAAGGGGATCACAGAGGTTAAGATGTTTGGATGGCATCATCAACTC
>SJYM01006355.1:0-13727 GCA_006410775.1 Tragelaphus imberbis
CACAAGGCCAGACAACCTAGGCTTTCTTACAGCAACTCGAGAAACACCTTGAGATACCCCCTTCAACATGTCCTGAAGCTCGATTCCCCTGCCATGAATGGAGAGCCATCCCGGGCACTCTTCACTGCGCTACTCCAATGGAAACTGGACTTCCCTGGGGACACAAGAGAGGCTCCCTGAGGTGCCTGTTGAAGCTCGAGAGAAATGCCAATCATCCAGCCGCATCTCGAGGAAACACCATGAGATGCCACTGACATCACCACGTGAGGCCCTTCTTTTCCTGCAGGTCCTAGAAAGCAGACACGAGTCCTCTCTCAAAACTCCACAGAAGGCTTGATTGCCTTTCTTTTAACACAGTGGGTTTCAAGAGCTTGCCTTGACCACTCGAGAGGACAGAGGAGTATTTTGTTTCAATTCGAGACGAGGCCTGATTGCCTGGTTGAAACTTGAATGCAACCCTGGGAACCCTAGCACCCCTGAAGTGGAACACGGAGTTTCTCGACACAGGCCTAGAAGACTAGAAGAGGTCTTTTTGACGTGCAGCGACTCGAGAGTATTTCCCAACTCTACCAACACCATTTGGAATGGAGATTGATCTTCCCTGGGGCCACAGGAGCGGCTCGCTGTGTTCCAGGTAGTAACTCGAGTTTCCCACCGTAAGTCGGTAATCATCACGTGGTTGCCCAGTCATCGCCGGAGGAGGCCACGTCCCACTGCACCAAGTTGAGATAAATACCACGAACCAATTGGATCATCGAAACGGAAACAGACAGCCTTGAGAAAACAGCATATGTGGCCCAACATACCGGTCTCTTCGGAGGGGAACACCGAGATACCTGGCACATCTTCTTCTGAGCCCCTTCTTCCCTCCTGATCTCCACATGAGTGTAAATCCCCCCGCTATGCCTGAAAAGGTATGCCAACCTTCCACCAAACTTCAGCAGGAGGCCTTTCCAACTTGGAAAGTCGAGAGGAAGCCTCGTGGTTCGTGCCACATTTCGAAAGACACCGAGTTTCCCGCCAACTCAAGAGAAGTCCCAATACAGGCCCACCTTTCTAATGGAACACCGAGGATGAAGTCACCACAGGAAGGAGCACTGACACACTGGGTGCATCCTCCCGAAAGAGCCTCTGGTTCCAAGGACAACTCGACAAGGTGCCTGACACTCCATGAACCCCTCGAGAGATTAGTGGAGTTCCGTGGCTCCACACAAGGCGAGGCCTAACTCCCTGTTCAGAACCCCCAAAGACCCGGAGATCGATGGCAGAACAAGAGAGGAAGCCTGAGATTCTCGCCTCACGTCCAGATGTGGCCCTCTTCCATGGCCCTGAACCCAGTGGAATCCCAAGACCACCCTCTCAACTGCACAGTATTGCCCATTCTCATAGGCACCAAGGGGAGCTGCCAGAGGTCCCGGTCACCAGCCCAGACAACCTAGGCTTTCTTACAGCAACTCGAGAAACACCTTGAGATACCCCCTTCAACACGTCCTGAAGCCCGATTCCCCTGCCATGAATGGAGAGCCATTCCGGGCACTCTTCGCTACTCCAATGGGGACTGGACTTCCCTGGGGACACAAGAGAGGCTCCCTGATGTCCCCGTTGAAGATCGAGAGAAATGCCAAACGTCGAGCCACATTGCGAGGAAACACCATGAGATGCCACTTACATCACCACACGAGGCCCTTCTTTTCCTGCAGGGCCTAGAGAGCAGACACGAGTCCTCTCTCAAAACTCCACAGAAGGCTTAATTGCCATTCTTTGAACACAATGGTATTCAAGAGCTTTCCTTGGCCACTCGAGAGGACAGAGGAGTACTTTGTTTCAACACGAGAACACCTTGATTCCCCAGCTGAATCTTGAATGCAACCCCGGGAAACCTAGCGCCCATGAAGTGGAACACGGAGTTTCAGGTCACACACCTAGAAGACTAGAAGGGGTCTTTTTGCCCTGCAGCGACTCGAGAGCATTCCCCAGCTCTCTCACGCCATTTGAAATGGAGATTGATCTTCCCTGGGAACACACGAGCGGCTCGCTGAGTTCCAGGTCGTAACTTGAGATTACCGCCGTAAGTCGAGAATAACCACGTGGTTGCCCAGTCATTGCCGGAGGAGATCATGTCCCACTGCAACGAGTTTAGAGAAATACCACGAGCCCATTGGATCATCAAAAGGGAATCAGACAGCCTTGAGGAAACAGCAAATGTGGCCCAACATACCGGTCTCTTTGGAGAGGAACACCGAGGTACCTGACACATGACACATCTTCTTCTGAGCCCCTTCTTCCCTCCTGATCTCGACATGAGTGTCAATCCTCCCACTAAGAAGGGTGAAAGGTATATCGACTTTCCACCAAACATCAGCAGGAGGCCCTTCTCAATTGGAAACTCGAGAGGAAGCCTCGCGGTTCGTGCCACATTCCGAAAGACTCCGAGTTTCCCGTCAACTCAAGAGAAGTCCCAATACCTGCCCACCTTTTCCAATGGAACACTGAGGATGAAGTCACCACACCAAGAAGCACTGACACACGGGGTGCATCCTCCCGAAAGAGCCTCTGTTTCCAAGTTCAACTCGACAAGAGGCCTGACACTCGATGAACACCTCGAGAGGAGAGTGGATTTCCGTGGATCCACACAAGGTGAGGCCTAACTCCTTGTTCAAAACCCCCCAAAACCCGGAAATCGATGTCAGAACAGGAGAGGAAGCCTGAGATTCCTGCCTCACCTCCAGATGTGGCCCTCTTCCATGGCACTGAACCCAGTGGAATCCCAAGACAACCCTCTCAACAGTACAGTATTGCCCATTCTCATAGGCACCAAGGGAAGCTGCCAGAGATCACTGTCACAGGCCCAGGGAACCTAGGGATTCTTACAGCAACTCGAGAAACACCTGGGATATCCCCTTCAACACTTCTTGAAGCACGATAGCCTTGCCGTGAATAGAGAGACATCCTGGGCCGTCCTCGCTACTACAATGGGCACTGGAATTCCCTGGGGACAGAAGAGAGGATCCCTGAGTTCCCCATTATACCTCGAGAGAAACACCACACGTCGAGACGCAGCTCCAGAAAACACCTTGAGATTCCCCGGACATCGATACATGAAGCCGTTCTTTTCCTCCATGGCCTAGAGAGAAACCCCGAGTCCACTTTCAAAACTCGACAGAAGGCTTGATTGCCTTTTCCTTTTTTTAAACAATGGGCTTCAAGAGCTAGCCTTGTCGACTCGAGAGGAGAGAGGAGTTCTGTGTTTCAATTAGAAACGTGGCCAGACTCCATGGCTGAAGCTTGAATGAACCCACGAGATACCTAGCGCCCCTGAAGTGGAACATGGAGTTTCTGGACACACGCCTAGAAGACTAGAAGAGGTCTCTTTGCTCTGCAGGGCCTGGAAATCAATATCCAGCTCTCCCATGCCATTTGGAATGGAGATTGGTCTTCCACAGGGTGACAGGAGAGGCTCGCTGAGTTCCAGGTCATACCTCGAGAATCCCACCGTAAGTCGAGAATAACCACGTGGTTGCCCAGTAAACGCCAGAGGAGGCCATGTTCCACTGCACCAAGTTGAGAGAAATACCACGAACCCATTGGATTATCGAAACTGAAATAGTCAGCCTTGAGGAAATAGCAAATGTGGCCCAACATACCGGTCTCAGTGGAGAGGAACACCGAGGTTCCTGGCACAACTTTCTCTGAGCCCTTTCTTCCCTCCTGATCTCGACATGAGGGTGAATACCCCTGCTATTCCTGGAAAGGGACCCGACCTTTCATCAAACCTCAGCAGGAGGCCCTTTTCACTTGGAAACTCGAGATGAAGCATCGTGGTACGAGCCACATTGCGAAAGACATCGATTTCCCCGTCAACTCCAGAGAAGTCCCAATGCCTGTGCACCTTTTCCAGTGGAACCACGAGGATGAAGTCACCACACGAAGGAGCACTGACACTGGGTGCATCCTCTCGAAATTGCCTCTGGTTCGAAAGACAACTCGACCAGTGGCCTGAAACTCCATGAACACCTCGAGAAGAATGCGGAGTTCCGTGGCTCCACACAAGGCGAGGCCTAACTCCCTGTTCAGAACCCCCGAAGACCCGGAGATCGATGTCAGAACAGGAGAGGAAGCCTGAGATTCCCGCCTCACCACCACATGTGGCCCTCTTCCATGGCACTGAACCCAGGGGAATCCCAAGACAACCCTCTCAACTGCACAGTATTCCCCATTCTCATAGGCACCAAGGGAAACTGCCAGAGGTCACCGACACAAGCTTAGGGAACCTAGGGATTCTTACAGCAACTCGAGAAACACCTCGAGATACCCCCTTCAACACGTCTTGAAGCCCGATTCCACTGCCATGAATCGGGAGACATCCCGGGCCGTCCTCGCTGCTCGAGTGGGGACTGGACTTCCCTGGGGACACAAGAGAGGCTCCCTGAGCTCCCCGTCGTAGCTCGAGAGAAACGCCACACGTCGAGTTGCAGCTCGAGAAAACACCATGAGATTACCCCCGACATCGACATATGAGGCCCTTCTTTTCCTGCAGGGCCTAGAGAGCAACCCCGAGTCCTCTCTCAAAACTCCACAAAAGGCTTGATTCCCTTTGTTTAACACAATGGGCTTCAAGAGCCAGCCTTGGCCACTCGAGAGGAGAGGGGGGTTCTTCGTTTCAAAACGAGACGATGTCTGACTCCCCTGCTGAAGCTTGAATGCAACCAGGAGATCCCTAGTGCCCCAGAAGGGGAACACAGAGTTTCTGAACACACGCTAAGAGAAGTAGAAGAGGTCTCTTTGGCCTGCAGCGACTCCAGAGCAATCCTCAGCTCTTCCACGCCATTTGGAATGGACATGGGTCTTCCCTGGGGCCACATGAGTGGCTCTCTGAGTTCTGGGTTGCAACTCGAGAATCCCGCCGTAAGTCAATAATAACCACGTGGTTGCCCAGTCACCGTCAAAGGAAGCCATTTCCCGATGCAGCCTATAGAGAGAAATCCCACGAACCCACTGGATCATCGTAACGGAACTAGTCAGCCTAGAGGAAACTTCAAATATGGCCCAACATAGGGGTCTCATTGGAGAAGAACACCAAGGTTCCAGCACAACTTCCTCTGAGCCCCTTCTTCCCTCTTGATCTTGACATGAGGGTCGGTCCCACTGCTTTGTCTGGAAAGGGATACCGACCTTCCTGTCCCATCTCAGGAGGAGGCCGGTCTCACTTGGTAACTGCAGAGGAACCCTCGTGGTTCGTGCCACATTCCGAAAGACACCGATTTCCCCGTCCACTCAAGAGAAATCCCGATGCCTGAGCACCTTTTCCAATGGAACCCAGAGGATGAAGTCACCACACGAAGGGGCACTCACACCCGGGGTGCATCCTCCAGAAAGAGCCTCTGGTTCCAAGGACAACTCGGCAAGTGGCCCAATACCCCATGAACAGCTAGAGAGGCAAGCGGCGTTCCATGCCTCCACACAAGGTGAGGCCTAACATCCTGTTCAAAACCCCCAAAGACTCCGAGATCGATGTCTGAACAGAAGAAGCCTGAGATTCCCGCCTCACCTCCACATGAGACCCTCTTCCATGGCACTGAACCCAGGTGAATCCCAAGACAACCCTCTCAAGTGCACAGTATTATCCCTTCTCATAGGCACCAAGGGAAGCTGCCAGAGGTCACCGTCACAAGCCCAGACAACCTAGGCTTTCTGACAGCAACTCGAGAAACACCTTGAGATACCCCCTTCAACACGTCCTGAAGCCCGATTCCCCTGCCGTGAATGGAGAGCCATCCCGGGCACTCTTCGCTACTCCAATGGGGACTGGACTTCCCTGGGGACACAAGAGAGGCTCCCTGAGGTCCCCGTCGAAGATCGAGAGAAATGCCAAACGTCAAGCCGCATCTCGAGGAAACACCATGAGATTCCACTGACATCACCACATGAGGCCCTTCTTTTCCTGCAGGGCCTAGAGAGCAGACACGAGTCCTCTCTCAAAACTCCACAGAAGGCTTGATTGCCTTTCTTTTAACACAATGGGTTTCAAGAGCTTGCCTTGGCCACTCGAGAGGACAGAGGAGTACTTTGTTTCAACTGGAGACGAGGCGTGATTCCCCGGCTGAAACTTGAATGCAACCCCGGGAACCCTAGCGCCCCTGAAGGGGAACACGGAGTTTCTGGACACACGCCTAGAAGACTAGAAGAAGTCTTTTTGCCCTGCAGCGACTCGAGAGCATTCCCCAGCTCTCCCACTCCATTTGGAATGGAGATTGATCTTCCCTGGGGCCACACGAGCGGCTCGCTGAGTTCCAGGTCGTAACTCGAGAATCCCGCCGTAAGTCGAGAATAACCACGTGGTTGCCCAGTCATCGCCGGAGGAGGCCATGTCCCACTGCACCGAGTTGAGACAAATACCACGAACCCATTGGATCATCGAAACGGAAACAGACAGGCTTGAGGAAACAGCATATGTGGCCCAACATACCGGTCTCTTTGGAGAGGAACACCGAGGTAAATGGGACATCGTCTTTTGAGCCCCTGCTTCCCTTCTGATCTCGACATGAGTGTCAATCCCCCCGCTATGCCTTGAAAGGTATCCCGACCTTCCACCAAACCTCAGCAGGAGGCCCTTCTCCCTTGGAAATTCGAGAGGAAGCCTCGTGGTTCGTGCGACATTCCGAAAGACACCGAGTTCCCCGTCAACTCAAGAGAAATCCCAATACCTGCCCACCTTTTCCAATGGCACCCCGAGGATGAAGTCACCACAAAAAGGAGCACTGACACACTGGATGCATCCTCACGAAAGAGCCTCTGGTTTCAAGGACAACTCGACAAGGGGCCTGACACTCCACAAACTCCTGGAGAGGATAGTGGAGTTCCATGGCTCCACACAAGGGGAGGCCCAACTCCCTGGTCAGAACCCCCAAAGACCCGGAGATCGATGTCAGAACAGGAGAGGAAGCCTGAGATTCCCGCCTCACCTCCAGATGTGGCCCTCTTCCATGGCACTGAACCCAGTGGAATCCCAAGACAACCCTCTCAACTGCACAGTATTGTCCCATTCTCATAGGCACCAAGGGAAGCTGCCAGAGGTCACCATCACACGCCCAGGGAACCGAGGGATTCTTACAGCAACTCGAGAAACACCTCGAGATATCCCATTCAACACTTCGTGAAGCCCGATACCCCTGCCAACACTAGAGAGATATCCTGGGCCGTCCTCTCTACTACAATGGGCACTGGAATTCCCTGGGGACAGAAGAGAGGCTCCCTGAGTTCCCCGTCATACCTCGAGAGAAACACCACACGTCGAGACGCAGCTCCAGAAAACACCTTGAGATTCCCCGGACATCGCCACATGAGGCCGTTCTTTTCCTCCATGGCCTAGAGAGAAACCCCGAGTCCACTCTCAAAACTCCACAGAAGGCTTGATTGCCTTTTCCTTTTCTTAAACAATGGGCTTCAAGAGCTAGCCTTGTCGACTCGAGAGGAGAGAGGAGTTCTTTGTTTCAACTAGAAACGTGGCCAGACTCCACGGCTGAAGATTGAATGAACCCACGAGATACCTAGCGCCCCTGAAGCAGAACATGGAGTTTCTGGACACACGCCTAGAAGACTAGAAGAGGTCTCTTTGCCCTGCATTGCCTGGAGAGCAGTCTTGAGCTCTCCCATGCCATTTGTAATGGAGATTGGTCTTCCATAGGGCGACAGGAGAGGCTCGCTGAGTTCCGGGTCGTAACTCGAGAATCCCGCCGTAAGTCGAGAATAACCACGTGGTTGCCCAGTAAACGCCCGAGGAGGCCATGTCCCGCTGCACCGAGTTGAGAGAAATACCACGAACCCATTGGATTTTCGAAACGGAAATAGATAGCCTTGAGGAAATAGCAAATGTGGCCTAACATACCGGTCTCAGTGGAGAGGAACACCGAGATTCCTGGCACAACTTTCTCTGAGCCCTTTCTTCCCTCCTGAACTCGACATGAGGGTCAATACCCCTGCTATGCCTGCGAAGGGACCCGACTTTCCATCAAACCTCAGCAGGAGGCCCTTCTCACTTGGAAACTCGAGAGAAAGCCTCGTGGTTCATGCCACATTCCGAAAGACACCGATTTCCCCGTCAACTCCAGAGAAGTCTGAATGCCTGTGCACCTTTTCCAATGGAACCGCGAGGATGACGTCACCACACGAAGGAGCACTGACACACTGGGTGCATCCTCTCGAAGTTGCCTCTGGTTCGAAGGACAACTCGACAACTGGCCTGACACTCCATGAACACCTCGAGAGGAAAGCGGAGTTCCATGCCTCCACACAAGGCGAGGTCTAACTCCCTGTTCAGAACCCCCAAAGTCCCGGAGATTGATGTCAGCACAGGAGAGGAAGCCTGAGATTCCCGCGTCAAAACCACATGTGGCCCTCTTCCATGGCACTGAACCCAGGGGAATCCAAAGACAACCGTCTCAACGCGCAGTATTCCCCATTCGCATAGGCACCAAGGGAAACTGCTAGAAGTCCCCGACACAAGGTTAGGGAACCTAGGGATTCTGACAGCAACTCGAGAAACACCTCTAGATACCCCCTTCAACACGTCTTGAAGCCCGATTCCACTGCCATGAATCGGGAGATATCCCGGGCCATCCTTGCTGCTCGAGTGGGGACTGGACTTCCCTGGGGACACAAGAGAGGCTCCCTGAGATCCTCGTCGTAGCTTGAGAGAAACGCCACACTTCGAGTTGCAGCTCGAGAAAACACCATGAGGTTACCCCCGACATCCACATATGAGGCCCTTCTTTTCCTGCAGGGCCTAGAGAGAAACCCCGAGTCCTCTCTCAAAACTCCACAAAAGGCTTGATTCCCTTTGGTTAACACAATGGGCTTCAAGAGCCAGCCTTGGCCACTCGAGAGGAGAGGGGGGTTCTTCGTTTCAAAAGGAGACGATGTCTGACTCCCCTGCTGAAGCTTGAATGCAACCAGGAGATCCCTAGTGCCCCAGAAGGGGAACACAGAGTTTCTGAACACACGCTAAGAGAAGTAGAAGAGGTCTCTTTGGCCTGCAGCGACTCCAGAGCAATCCTCAGCTCTTCCACGCCATTTGGAATGGACATGGGTCTTCCCTGGGGCCACATGAGTGGCTCTCTGAGTTCTGGGTTGCAACTCGAGAATCCCGCCGTAAGTCAATAATAACCACGTAGTTGCCCAGTCACCGTCTAAGGAAGCCATTTCCCGATGCAGCCTATAGAGAGAAATCCCACGAACCCACTGGATCATCGTCACGGAACTAGTCAGCCTAGAGGAAACTTCAAATATGTCCCAGCCTAGGGGTCTCATTGGAGAAGAACACCAAGGTTCCAGCACAACATCCTCTGAGTCCCTTCTTTCCTCTTGATCTTGACATGAGGGTCGGTCCCACTGCTTTGTCTGCAAAGGGATACCGACCTTCCTGTCCCATCTCAGGAGGAGGCCGGTCTCACTTGGCAACTGCAGAGGAACCCTCGAGGTTCGTGCCACATTCTGAAAGACACCGATTTCCCCGTTCACTCAAGAGAAATCCCGATGCCTGAGCACCTTTTCCAATGGAACCCAGAGGATGAAGTCACCCCACGAAGGGGCACTCACACCCGGGGTGCATCCTCCAGAAAGAGCCTCTGGTTCCAAGGACAACTCGGCAAGTGGCCCAATACCCCATGAACAGCTAGAGAGGAAAGCGGCTTTCCATGCCTCCACACAAGGTGAGGCCTAACATCCTGTTGAAAACCCCCAAAGACTCCGAGATCGATGTCTGAACAGAAGAAGCCTGAGATTCCCGCCTCACCTCCACATGAGACGCTCTTCCATGGCACTGAACCCAGGTGAATCCCAAGACAACCCTCTCAAGTGCACAGTATTATCCCTTCTCATAGGCACCAAGGGAAGCTGCCAGAGGTCACCGTCACAAGCCCAGACAACCTAGGCTTTCTGACAGCAACTCGAGAAACACCTTGAGATAACCCCTTCAACACGTCCTGAAGCCCGATTCCCCTGCCGTGAATGGAGAGCCATCCCGGGCACTCTTCTCTACTGCAATGGGGAATGGACTTCCCTGGGGACACAAGAGAGGCTCCCTCAGGTCCCCGTCGAAGATCGAGAGAAATGCCAAACGTCAAGCCGCATCTCGAGGAAACACCATGAGATTCCACTGACATCACCACATGAGGCCCTTCTTTTCCTGCAGGGCCTAGAGAGCAGACACGAGTCCTCTCTCAAAACTCCACAGAAGGCTTGATTGCCTTTCTTTTAACACAATGGGTTTCAAGAGCTTGCCTTGGCCACTCGAGAGGACAGAGGAGTACTTTGTTTCAACACGAGAACACCTTGATTCCCCAGCTGAATCTTGAATGCAACCCCGGGAAACCTAGCGCCCATGAAGTGGAACACGGAGTTTCAGGTCACACACCTAGAAGACTAGAAGGGGTCTTTTTGCCCTGCAGCGACTCGAGAGCATTCCCCAGCTCTCTCACGCCATTTGAAATGGAGATTGATCTTCCCTGGGAACACACGAGCGGCTCGCTGAGTTCCAGGTCGTAACTTGAGATTACCGCCGTAAGTCGAGAATAACCACGTGGTTGCCCAGTCATTGCCGGAGGAGATCATGTCCCACTGCAACGAGTTTAGAGAAATACCACGAGCCCATTGGATCATCAAAAGGGAATCAGACAGCCTTGAGGAAACAGCAAATGTGGCCCAACATACCGGTCTCTTTGGAGAGGAACACCGAGGTACCTGACACATGACACATCTTCTTCTGAGCCCCTTCTTCCCTCCTGATCTCGACATGAGTGTCAATCCTCCCACTAAGAAGGGTGAAAGGTATATCGACTTTCCACCAAACATCAGCAGGAGGCCCTTCTCAATTGGAAACTCGAGAGGAAGCCTCGCGGTTCGTGCCACATTCCGAAAGACTCCGAGTTTCCCGTCAACTCAAGAGAAGTCCCAATACCTGCCCACCTTTTCCAATGGAACACTGAGGATGAAGTCACCACACCAAGAAGCACTGACACACGGGGTGCATCCTCCCGAAAGAGCCTCTGTTTCCAAGTTCAACTCGACAAGAGGCCTGACACTCGATGAACACCTCGAGAGGAGAGTGGATTTCCGTGGATCCACACAAGGTGAGGCCTAACTCCTTGTTCAAAACCCCCCAAAACCCGGAAATCGATGTCAGAACAGGAGAGGAAGCCTGAGATTCCTGCCTCACCTCCAGATGTGGCCCTCTTCCATGGCACTGAACCCAGTGGAATCCCAAGACAACCCTCTCAACAGTACAGTATTGCCCATTCTCATAGGCACCAAGGGAAGCTGCCAGAGATCACTGTCACAGGCCCAGGGAACCTAGGGATTCTTACAGCAACTCGAGAAACACCTGGGATATCCCCTTCAACACTTCTTGAAGCACGATAGCCTTGCCGTGAATAGAGAGACATCCTGGGCCGTCCTCGCTACTACAATGGGCACTGGAATTCCCTGGGGACAGAAGAGAGGATCCCTGAGTTCCCCATTATACCTCGAGAGAAACACCACACGTCGAGACGCAGCTCCAGAAAACACCTTGAGATTCCCCGGACATCGATACATGAAGCCGTTCTTTTCCTCCATGGCCTAGAGAGAAACCCCGAGTCCACTTTCAAAACTCGACAGAAGGCTTGATTGCCTTTTCCTTTTTTTAAACAATGGGCTTCAAGAGCTAGCCTTGTCGACTCGAGAGGAGAGAGGAGTTCTGTGTTTCAATTAGAAACGTGGCCAGACTCCATGGCTGAAGCTTGAATGAACCCACGAGATACCTAGCGCCCCTGAAGTGGAACATGGAGTTTCTGGACACACGCCTAGAAGACTAGAAGAGGTCTCTTTGCTCTGCAGGGCCTGGAAATCAATATCCAGCTCTCCCATGCCATTTGGAATGGAGATTGGTCTTCCACAGGGTGACAGGAGAGGCTCGCTGAGTTCCAGGTCATACCTCGAGAATCCCACCGTAAGTCGAGAATAACCACGTGGTTGCCCAGTAAACGCCAGAGGAGGCCATGTTCCACTGCACCAAGTTGAGAGAAATACCACGAACCCATTGGATTATCGAAACTGAAATAGTCAGCCTTGAGGAAATAGCAAATGTGGCCCAACATACCGGTCTCAGTGGAGAGGAACACCGAGGTTCCTGGCACAACTTTCTCTGAGCCCTTTCTTCCCTCCTGATCTCGACATGAGGGTGAATACCCCTGCTATTCCTGGAAAGGGACCCGACCTTTCATCAAACCTCAGCAGGAGGCCCTTTTCACTTGGAAACTCGAGATGAAGCATCGTGGTACGAGCCACATTGCGAAAGACATCGATTTCCCCGTCAACTCCAGAGAAGTCCCAATGCCTGTGCACCTTTTCCAGTGGAACCACGAGGATGAAGTCACCACACGAAGGAGCACTGACACTGGGTGCATCCTCTCGAAATTGCCTCTGGTTCGAAAGACAACTCGACCAGTGGCCTGAAACTCCATGAACACCTCGAGAAGAATGCGGAGTTCCGTGGCTCCACACAAGGCGAGGCCTAACTCCCTGTTCAGAACCCCCGAAGACCCGGAGATCGATGTCAGAACAGGAGAGGAAGCCTGAGATTCCCGCCTCAACACCACATGTGGCCCTCTTCCATGGCACAGAACCCAGGGGAATCCAAAGACAACCCTTTCAACTGCACAGTATTCCCCATTCTCATAGGCACCAAGGGAAACTGCCAGAGGTCACCGACACAAGCTTACGGAACCTAGGATTCTTACAACAACTCGAGAAACACCTCGAGATACCCCTTGCAATACGTTAAGAAGCCCGATTCCACTGCCATTGATCGGGAGACATCCCGGGCCGTCCTCGCTGCTCGGGTTGGGACTGGACTTACCTGGGGACACAAGAGANCGCCCGATTCCATTACCATGAATTGGGAGACATCCCGGGCCATCCTCGATGCTCGAGTGGGGACTGGACTTCCCTGGGGACACAAGAGAGGCTCCCTGAGCTGCCCGTCGTAGCTGGAGAGAAACGTCACACGTCGAGTTGCAGCTCGAGAAGACACCATGAGATTACCCCCGACATTGACATTTGAGGCCCTTCTTTTCCTGCAGGGCCTAGAGACCAACCCCGAGTCCTCTCTCAAAACTCCACAGAACGCTTGATTCCCTTTGTTTAACACAATGGGCTTTAAGAGCAAGCCTTGGCCAGTAGAGAGAAGAGGGGATTCTTCGTTTCAAAACGAGACAATGTCTGACTCCCCTGCTGAAGCTTGAATGCAACCAGGAGATCCCTAGTGCCCCAGAAGGGGAACACAGTGTTTCTGAACACACGGTAAGAGAAGTAGAAGAAGTCCCTTTGGACTGCAGCGACTGCAGAGCAATCCCCAGCTGTCCCACGCCATTTGGAATTGACATGGGTCTTCCCTGGGGCCATATGAGTGCTCCCTGAGTTCTGGGTTGCAACTCGAGTATCCCGCCGTAAGTCAATAATANGTAAGAGAAGTAGAAGAAGTCCCTTTGGACTGCAGCGACTGCAGAGCAATCCCCAGCTGTCCCACGCCATTTGGAATTGACATGGGTCTTCCCTGGGGCCATATGAGTGCTCCCTGAGTTCTGGGTTGCAACTCGAGTATCCCGCCGTAAGTCAATAATAACCACGTCGTTGCCCAGTCATCGCCGGAATAGGCCATGTCCCACTGCACCGAGTTGAGAGAAATACCACAA
>SJYM01006356.1:0-27820 GCA_006410775.1 Tragelaphus imberbis
GGTCATAACTTTCCTTCCAAGGAGTAAGCGTCTTTTAATTTCATGGCTACAGTCACCATCCGCAGTGATTTTGGAGCCCCAAAAATAAAGTCTGACACTGTTTCCACTGTTTCCCCATCTATTCCCCATGAAATGATGGGACCAGATGCTGTGATCTTAGTTTTCTGAAATTTCAGCTTTAAGCCAACTTTTTCACTCTCCTCTTTCACTTTCATCAAGAGGCTTTTTAGTTCTTCACTTTCTGCCATAAGGTTGGTGCCGTCTGCATATCTAATATTATTGATATTTCTCCCAGCAATCACAATTCCAGCTTGTGTTTCATCCAGCCCAGCATTTCTCATGATGTACTCTGCATATAAGTTAAATAAGAAGGGTGACAATATACAGCCTTGACGTACTCCTTTTCCTATTTGGAACCACTCTGTTGTTCCACATCCAGTTCTAACTGTTGCTTGCCACCTGCATACAGGTTTCTCAAGAGACAGGTCAGATGATCTGGTATTCCCATCTCTTTAGAATTTTCCACAGTTTTTGTAATCCACACAGTCAAAGGCTTTGGCATAGTCAATAAAGCAGAAATAGATGTTTTGCTGGAACTCTCTTGCTTTTTCTATGATCCAGCGAAGGTTGGCATTTTGATCTCTGGTTTCTCTGCCTTTTCTAAAACCAGCTTGAACATCTGGAAGTTCACGGTTCACGTACTTTGAAGCCTGGCTTGGAGAATTTGGAGCACTACTTTACTAGCGTGTGAGATGAGTGCAATTGTGCGGTAGTCTTGAGCATTCTTTGGCATTGCCTTTCTTTGGGATTGGAATGAAACTGACCTTTTCCAGTCCTGTGGCCACTGTTGAGTTTTCCAACTTTGCTGGCATATCAAGTGCAGCACTCTCACAGCACCATCTTTTAGGATTTGAAATAGCTCAATTGGAATTCCATCACCTCCACTGCTGCTGCTGCTGCTGCTAAGTCGCTTCAGTCGTGTCCAACTCTGTGCGACCCCCTAGACAGAAGCTCACCAGGCTCCCCCGTCCCTGGGATTCTCCAGGCAAAAATACTGGAGTGGGTTGCCATTTCCTTCTCCAATGAATGAAAGTGAAAGTGAAGTCGCTCAGTCGTGTCACCTCCACTAGCTTTGTTCAAAGTGATGCTTTCTAAGGCCCACTTGACCTCACATTCCACGATGTCTGGCTCTAGGTGAGTGATCACACCATTGTGATTATCTGGGTCATGAAGATCTGTTTTGTACAGTTCTGTGTATTCTTGGCACCTCTTTATATCTTCTGCTTCTGTTAGGTCCATACCATTTCTGTCCTTTATTGTGCCCATCTTTGCATGAAATGTTCCCTTGGTATCTCTAATTTTCTTGAAGAGATCTCTAGTCTTTCCCAATCTGTTGTTTTCCTCTATTTGTTTTCACTGATTGCTGAGGAAGGCTTTTTTATCTCTCCTTGCTATGCTTTAGAACTTTCACTCAGATGGAAATATCTTTCCTTTTCTCCCTTGCTTTTCACTTCTCTTCTTTTCACAGCTACTTGTAAGGCCTCCCCAGACAGCCATTTTGCTTTTTTGCATTTCTTTTCCATGAGGATGGTCTTGATCCCTGCTCCTATACAAAGTCACGGAACCTCTGTCTGTAGCTCATCAGGCACTCTGTCTATCAGACCTAGTCCCTTAAATCTATTTCTCACTTCCACTGTATAATCATAAGGGATTTGATTTAGGTCATACCTGAATGGTCTAGTGGTTTTCCCTACTTTCTTCAATTAAAGTCTGAATTTGGCAATAAGGAGTTCATGGTCTGAGCCACAGTCAGCTCCACGTCTTGTTTTTGCTGACTGTATAGAACCTCTCCATCTTTGGCTGCAAAGAATATAATCAATCTGATTTTGGTGTTGACAATCTGGTGATGTCTATGTGTAGAGTCCTCTCTTGTGTTGTTGGAAGAGGGTGTCTGCTATGACCAGTGCATTCTCTTGGCAAAACTCTGTTAGCCTTTGCCCTGCTTCATTCTGTACTCCAAGGCCAAATTTGCCTGTTACTCCAGGAGTTTCTTGACTTCCTACATTTGCATTCCAGTCCCCTATAATGAAAAGGACATATTTTGGGGGGAGTTAGTTCTAAAATGTCTTGTAGGTCTTCATAGAATTGTTCAGCTTCTTCAGAGTTACTGGTTGGGGCATAGACTTGGATTACTGTGATACTGAATGGTTTGCCTTGGAAATGAACAGAGATCATTCTGTCATTTTTGAGATTGCATCCAAGTACTGCATTTCAACGTCTGCCTGCAATGTAGGAGACCTAGGTTCGATCCCTAGGTCAGGAAGATCCTCTGAAGAAGGAAATGACAACCCAGTCCAGTATTCTTGCCTGGTGAATCCCATGGACGGAGGAGCTTGGTGGGCTACAGTCCATGGGTCGCAAAGAGTCTGACATGAATGAGCGACTTCACTTTCACTGCATTTCGGACTCTTTTGTTGACCATGATGGCTACTCCATTTCTTCTAAGGGATTCCTGCCTACAGTAGTAGATATAGTGGTCATCTGAGTTAAATTCACCCATTCCAGTCCATCTTAGTTTGGTGATTCCTAGAATGTCGACATTCACTCTTGCCATCTCCTGTTTGACCACTTCCAATTTGCCTTGATTCATGGACCTAACATTCCAGGTTGCTATGCGATATTGCTCTTTACAGCATCAATTTTGTCAATCATACCTCAGTAAAGCTGAAAAGGTTTTCTTTCATTTAATTACAACAGGCACATTGGGAGTTATTCCATTTCTCATTTTAGGCAGTTGCTCTCATGCTTAAAATACGTATTTACATTTTTATTTCTGAACACGTATGCATTCTCCTCATCCTTTAGAAAAGACAAAGTTCTAACAGTGCTTCATATGGGTACTCATATACACGTGTGTGGGCATGTGCACGTCTCTCTCCATGCACACGTGTGGGTGTGTTTGTGCGTGCAAGCGTGTGTCTGTGTACTTTTCCAAAGCTCATTTTTGGCCATGCGTTCCTCTCTGTTGCATCTCACTGTCTCTCTACCATCTCTTAGTATTCCTTTCTGTGTGAAAACCGTCAATATCCAAGAACTTGCACCTCTGGAAATGCCTTCTTTCATGCTCATTGTCTTTTCATCAAGTTGCTTGAGAACATTTCTATTTGGAATCCAGCGTGTGACTCAAGTACTAGGAGAGGAAAACACTTGTCAAGGTTAAGGGCCCCATTCCCCCAGAGCCCATCTCCTCTGTCAGGACCTGGTGGGTTGAGGCCGAGGCATGGCCCAGAGCGGGAGGCACTGCAGAACCTCCTGGAAGCTGGCGTGTGCTCTGCATGAAGCTCTCACTTCTGCCCTTGACAGTACTCCGACTCAGGGGGATCTCTTTCTGGTTAATTCCCTGACGGCACGGCTCCAGTATCCTTTTGCGCCCCCTTTTGGTAGGGCGCAGTCTGCTCCCAGTGGGCTGGTGATTCTCTTAATAATCTGCGTTTTCCACAGGAAGTAGTTTCGGGACATTTTCAGGGCCTCAGTCCAGTCCGCCTTTTTTTTGTTGTTGTTGAAATTTACTTAAAATAGAAGTAACTGTTTCAAATTTATAATTCAGTATAAAATACTTTTTAAATTTAACCTTCAGTTTCTCAGTTTACTATGAAAGGTCAAGAGTCAGTTGTTACTTCCATTTATTTTTAAAAACATGTAGTTTATTAACCTATTTGTTGACGTCGCTGCGGCACACAGGCTCTCCGCTGCAGGGTGTGGGGTCTCTGGCTCAAGTGTGCCGTGTCTGCATCCCTGGCGGTGGTCCCGCCCGGGCCCCTAAGTAAGGAGCGCCGAGTCTCAGTCAGGAGCCCAGCAGGGCGGCCCTCGGTGTCACGCGCACATGCATGAGTCCCAGCCCTTCGCAGGTCGCTTCTCCTCAGTAAAGGAGGCTCCGTTATTTGCTCCCTCAGCCGTTGCCATCTGTCCTGAGCGTCTTCCCGTCTGACACTTATGGCAGATACCACACTGGCCCTCAGCACAGTCCCGCCTCTCCTGAATGTCCCTGTCAGCTCTCTATGCTGCACTCTGGACCATTTCCTCAGTGCTATACTCCGACTTCATACAGGGCCGCTCAGCTGTCTTCTTGACTGCATGACTTTTTAACGTGTTGAATCTACTGCATTGTTCACATCAAAAATTTTTCAACTCTTTTTTAACCACCTATTCTTCTACAAAATAATCCACATGCTTGCCTTCCTTTATGTTTCTGTAACGATGGTTCCCTCTGTGTGTCCACAAGGATGGAGACCTTCCTCTGACCTCGAGACGATCCCCACTGCCGGGGCCACACCGCCTACCTCCTGTGCTTTGCTGTGGTTCCCCTCCATTTGGGGAACTTTCTGCCCTTGTCTGGGGCTACGTGTTTCAGAAACACTCTCCAAGCACGTCTCAGCGTTAGGAGCAGAGGAGGCTCTGGGTGGGCACCACACTCACCCCCTTCCATGCAGTCTCAGCCCGCAGCCCTTCAGTCCACCCTCTCCTGCCATCACCTAGTCTGGAAATTGACCATGATGATGGCAGCAAGAGCCCGCAGCCCCTCTGAGGGCCGGGGGTTGGGACAACATGCAGAGGAGGAGCCTCAGGCGCCGACAAAGGGCACCACTGCCCCAGGTACATGAGCGGCAGGCACACGTTTACAGGAGCATCTGTTCTCCATCACAGTGAGAGCTCTGACCCCAATCAATATCCCCTAAAGCTGGCAGGTGATGACAAGACCGAGAGGAGACTGTGCCCAAGGACCCCGGGGCCCCAAGGAGGCAGGAAGCACCCAGAGGCTTGTTCCCAGGAAGGTGGGCTGGACAGTGATGTGATAAAGAGAGACGCCCCTGAAGGGGCCTGTGATGGGGAAAACCCACACTCCAGGGCAGGAGAGGAGTCAGTTTCCTTCCTTATTCCCTGAGGCCTCCTCTGGGCTCTTAGCCATGCGGATGCCACTGAGCTCAGGGAGACGCTGACCGTGTGTCCCTCATAAAGAGCAGACTTGTGGACACAGAGGGGAAGGAGAGGGTGGGACGAAAGGAGAAAATAGCATGGAAATGCGCACACCAGCACGTGTAAAACAGACCATGGGGGATGTGCTGTGTGACTCAGGGAGCTCACACAGGGGCTCTGTGACAACCTGGAGGGGAGGGAGGGGGAGGGAGGGCCTGTGACACACACGGGTGGTCCATGCTGATGTGTGGCAGAGACCAGCACCGTATTGTAAAGTAATGATCCTCCAATTAAAAACAACATATGTCTCGGGATCTGATTCCTGGGGGCAGCAGGGGCTGACATCCTCCCTGAAGCATCTCCAGGGCCTGGTGACCCGTCCACGGTGAGCACCCCCAGGGACCTGCTGATGGGCAGGCAGAGGAGGAAGCAGACCCCGAGGTGAGGCTCACAAAGAAAAAACCGCGTCCTGGATGCTCTCTACTGGAAGGGGCGTCTCAAGAACACACTGGGACTGTCATGGGGACGACGCCAGGGTTTCAAGAAGACGCTGTTCTGCTTCCTGCGGGGACGCTGATGTGACAGCCGCGTGACAGGAAGCCTCATCCTCGAAGAGGACACACCCTGTGGTCTGTCTGTCCGGAGGACACCCAGGTCTCCTCCATTCTCACAGCCTGGACCGCAGGGAGGAGACGCCATGGCCCCCGTGCTCCCCGCCCTGCTCTGCCTCGGTGAGATGAGGAGGGGCAGGGGGAGCCCTGGTCTGGAGGGACCCCCCCAGCCAGCCTGCTCCGTCAGGGGATCTCAGGGCTCAGGAGGCTCCCGGGGTGGAGAGGCACTGCTCAGAGCTGAGGGCACACCTCTCACAGGGCGCTCTCTTCCAGGGCTGAGTGTGGGCCTGAGGACCCAGGTGCAGGCCGGTGAGTCTGTCCCAGGGCTCAGCTCCCTCCTCTCATGGGGACAAGGGTCACCCCCAGGCCTCTCGGAGGGAGAGGGCAGCTTGGGGATCACGGAGGGGGGGTCTGGGAGGTCTGAGCTGAGAGCTGGGGCCTGGGTGGGGGGGATGCCTGGTGAGCCCACATCTGATTTCCTTCCAGGGACCCTCCCCAAACCCACCATCTGGGCTGAGCCGGGCTCTGTGGTCCCCTGGGGGAGCCCCGTGACCATCTGGTGCTGGGGGACCCCATGGGCCCAGGAGTTCCATCTGTATAAAGAGGGAAGCCCGGTTCTCTGGGACATTCCAAAACCCCTGGAGCCCAGGGACAAGGCCAGGTTCTCCATCCAACACATGGGACAGGACCACGCAGGGCGCTATTGGTGCTACTACAGCACCTCCACTGGCTGGTCAGAGCGCAGTGACCCCCTGAAGCTGGTGGTGACAGGTGAGGGACACTTGGGGGCCTCGGGCTCTGCCCTCGGGAGGGGGTCTGCCCTCGGGGGTGTCGCTCTCACAGCCCAGCCTTCGATGGGGAGAGGGAAGGGTGGGAGACCCACGGATCCAGCTGCCTCCTTCTCTCCTAGGACTCTACGATAAACCCAGCCTCTCAGCCCTACCAAGTCCTGTGGTGACCTCGGGAGGGAGCGTGACCCTCCAGTGTGGCTCCCATCAGGGATTTGACATATTCCTTCTCACCAAAGAAGGAGAAGACCAGTCCTCTTGGACCCTGGCTGGACAGCGAAGCCCAGATGGGTGTACCCAGGCCGTGTTCCTTGTGGGCCCCATGACCCCTGGGCACAGGTGGACGTTCAGATGCTACGGCTTTAACATGGTCACCCCCTGGGTGTGGTCGGCCCCCAGCGACCTCCTGGAGCTCCCGGTGGCAGGTGAGGAAGTCCCGTCCTGACCTCCCAACTTGCTGAGGCACCAGGGTGGGCATTCAATGCTTTTCTGCTGGGACTGTCCCAGATGAGAGGGTGGGGTGAGGGGGTGGGGCTCACGGGACAGACACACAGACTGAGAGATGGTGAGGCCTGGGGACCAGAATAGGAGAAGGGGCTCACGGGAGGAGCCCGTCCCTACAGCCTAGTCTCTGCAGGGGTGTCTGGCGATGAGATGGGGAAGGCAGCTTGGGCCTCACGGAGGGGGAGTCTGGGAGGTCTGGGCTGAGAGCGGGGCCTGGGGGGACAGCTGGTGAGCCCACTTCTGATTTCCTTCCAGGGACCCTCCCCAAACCCACCATCTGGGCTGAGCCGGGCTCTGTGGTTCCCTCAGGGACCCCCGTGATCATCTGGTGTCAGGGGACCCTGGAGGCCCAGGTGTTCCATCTGGATAAAGAGGGAACCTCAGTCCCCTGGGACAGACAGAAAACCCCGGGACCCGGGGACAAGGCCCAGCTGGCCATCCCACAGATGACTGAGCAGCACGCAGGGCGCTATCAGTGCCTCTATGGAACCCCCACTGGCTGGTCAGAGCCCAGTGACCCCATGGAGCTGGTGGTGACAGGTGAGGGACACTCGGGGGCCTCGGGCTCTGCCCTCAGGACGGGGTCTGCTCTCAGGGGGTGTCCTTCTCACAGCCCTAGGGGAGGGAGCGGGGAGCCCCACAGATCCAGCTGCCTCCTTCTCTCCTAGGATCCTACAGCAAACCCAGCCTCTCAGCCCTGCCGAGCCCTGTGGTGACCTCGGGAGGGAACGTGACCCTCCAGTGTGCCTCCCATCAGGGATTTAACAGATTCCTTCTGACCAAGGAAGGAGAAGACGAGTCCTCTCGGACCCTGGATGGACAGCGAACCCCCAACTGGCCGACCCAGGCCCTGTTCCCCGTGGGTCCTGTGACCCCCGGGCACGGGTGGACGTTCAGATGCTACGGCTTTTACAGGGACACTCCCAGGGTGTGGTCGGCCCCCAGCGACCCCCTGGAGCTCCTGGTCCCAGGTGAGGAAATCCCATCCTGACCCCATACATTTGTGCAGAGAATGTACTAGGGTCTCTGCTCCAGGGGAGCCCCTGTGCGAGGGTGGGGAGAGGAACGTGGGGCTCACAGGACAGACACACAGACTGAGATGCGGCGAGGCCTGGGGCCGGGATGGGAGAGCAGGGTCCACGGGGGAAGCAGTCCCAACAACCCAGCATGTGTCTCTCCCCAGGGCTGTCTGGGAAGCCCTCCCTCCTGACCCCGCAGGGCCCTGTCGTCACCTCTGGACAGAACCTGACCCTCCGGTGTCGCTCTGATGTCAGCTACGCCAGATTCGCTCTGTCCAAGGAGCGGGTACAGGACCTCCGCCAGCGCCCTGCCCAGAGGCCCCAGGGGGGGCTCGCTCAGGCCGACTTCCCCCTGGGCCCAGTTGGCACCGCCCAAGGGGGCCAGTACAGATGCTACGGTGGACATGGCCTCTCCTCCGAGTGGTCGGCGCCCAGTGAGCCCCTGGAGCTGCTGGTGGCAGGAGAGGAGCCAGCGGGTCAGTCGGGGACCAGACTCTGCACAGGCCCCACCGGGGAGCCCCAGGGGTGATGCTGGCACCAGGGGGAGGGGTCCCAGTGAGGGACAGAGAGATGGGGTCAGGGAGGGGAGAGACTCTGAGAAACAGAGACAGCGCTGAGGGCCCAGCGAGGCCCGTGGAATCTGGCTCAGAACCAGGCCCGGCGCCCAAACGCCCTTCCTCTCTGCAGGACAGCTCAGAGACAGACCCTCCCTCTCGGTGCGGCCGGGCCCCTCGGTGGCCCCGGGGGAGAATGTGACCCTGCTGTGTCAGTCAGGACACAGGACGGACACTTTCCTTCTGTCCAAGGAGGGGGCAGCCCATCGCCCCCTGCGTCTGCGCTCCCAGGACCAAGACGGGTGGTACCAGGCCGAGTTCTCCTTCAGCCCTGTGACCTCAGCCCACGGGGGCACCTACAGGTGCTACCGCTCAGTCAGCACAGACCCCTACCTGCTGTCACAGCCCAGTGAGCCCCTGGTGCTCGTGGTCTCAGGTGAGGCCCAGTCTGTCCGTCTGACTCAACAGCTTGGGCTCTGCCCTGGGAGTGCCACGGGGTGGTGTTGGAGGGGGCGTAGAGGGAGGGTTCCCCTGAGGGAGGGGCCTCGGATCCCGCGCCCTGCCCCTTCCTCCCGCATTGGGGTCCAGGAGGGGCAGGTGAGCAGTGGGAAGGTTCCTGGGCTCAACCTCCCAAGGTCCCATTCCCCCAGCCATAGACCCAGATCCGAACCTGGGGAGTCTCGGGGCTCCATGCTCAGGGGAGCAGCCCAGCCCAGGGTGGTGTGGGAGCCGGAAGATCTAATACCACCTCAGGTCATGAACAGGAAACACAGGCTGCAGGGGCTCTGAGCTGCCGGGTGAAGGGCCTGGGGTCAGGGGGCCCAGGCTGGGGCTAGCAGGGCTGCAGAGGGGGAAAGCGGCCCCGCCCCCACCCTCTTCCTGACCCCCAGGGGCCTGCAGGCATCAGTTCCATCAGCTCCACCCCTCAGTGGAGTCAGAAACTGCAGAGAGGGGCGCTCTTGGGGAGGTGGGGGCGGTTCTGGGGCAGAGCAGGGCTGAGTTATGCCGCCGGTTCAGGCGCCTCTGGAGACACTGATGTGGACTCCCTCACCATCACCACAGCCCCGTGCGGGCCTCAGCTTCTCCCAGTGTAAAAGGAGAGACCCGTGCCCCAGATCTTAGGTTTCCTCAGTTCTGAGCTGGGTGTGACCCAGCATCGGGCGAGGAGCACAGGGAGCCCCCAAGGAGGTGACTGTGGGGCCTTCCCCTCCACTGCAGCTTGTTGGGAGGGCGAGGAGGACCCAGAGGCCCCTCCTTGCAGCCCACCCCTCCCCCCGCCCCCGCTGCGGTGGGGGAGGGGAGGGGACAAGGGAGGACCCTCAGCTCCAGCTGAGACCCTCGGACAGCCCCCTGCAGGTGAGGGGCCCCCAGAGCAGGAAGCTGGTGTCCTCCTGGGGGCCAGCTCAGGAGGAGCTCAGGGTGCCCACGGCCCTGGTTCCATCTCGGCTCTGCCCACTACAGGCTGGGTCACCAGGGCCCGTGATCTCCCTCTCTGGGCCTCAGTGTCCTCGTCTGCAAATGGGTCGGGTGGGCTGGAGATGGACGCACAGACCCCAGCACGAGTCCTCACACAGCAGGTGCCCAGTTAGACGGCACCCCTGGCTCACTCAGGCGTCTCTGGTGCCCCAGGCCTCACGTGGTACCTGAGTGTCCTCATCGGGGTCTCGGTGACCTTCGTCCTGCTGCTCCTCGTCCTCCTCTTCCTCTTCCTCCGACACCGGGGTCAGGACAGACGCAGGAAGTCGCGTGAGTAGGGAACGGGGTGACTCGGACCCCTGCAGGCCTTAGGGCATCGGACAGAGGGAAACCAAGGACATGGGAACAGTCCGCTTAAAAAATGTTTTCCCACCATATGGAAGGTCCTTAAAAAGTAAAAGCACAATTATCATATGGTCCAGCAAATCCACTGCTGGCTATATGTTTCAATAAAAAGAAAACTAATTTGAAAAGATACAAACATTCCAATATTCATATAGCCAATTTACAATAGCCAAGATATGTGAGCAACCCAACTATCCAGCAAGAAATGATTGACTAGAGAAAATGTGGTGTGTGTGTGTGTGTGTGTGTGTGTGTGTGTGTGTATACACAACCACATATACATACAATGGAATATTACTCAGCCATAAAAAAGAAGGAAACTCTGCCATTTGCAACCGCATACATGGACCTGGAGAATTACGCTTACGGAAACAACCCAGGGGAAGACAAGCGCTTTCTGAGTGCACTGGCACACACTGAGTCTGGAAAACAATACACAGGAATGTATGTGAAACACAGACACAGGGTCCTTGATACAGAAAAATAACTGACGGTCACCAGGGGGTCGGGCAGACGAGGGGTGTGGGCTGAGAGACACGGACTGCTGTGTGTGAAACAAACACGAAGGGTATACTGCATAGCACAGGGACTGTAGCAATTATTTCCTAATGACTTTAAATGGAGTATAAGCTATAAAAACATTGAATCATATGTCACATGCCTGAAACTAATATGTTACAAATCAACGGTATTTCATTTAAAAATTTTTCCAGATTCTCAAATCTGAAAATCTAGTGGAAAAAAACACCCACTGTCAGCCCACGTGCACTCAGTTAAGCCATTCCCCTCCTTCTCAGTGTCACAAACTGACACGCACCACGAGCCCAGGCTGCCTTCTCTCCTCCTGAATCTCACATGGAGGGCGGGGGCACCACATCCCTGGGGCGGAGCCTCTGTCCCGGGACCCAGCCCAGGCTGAGGCTGATTTCCAACCTCCCTCTCCTCCAGGGGCCGCAGACCCAGAGCCCAAAGACAGGGGCCCAGAGAGCAGGTAACTCCCGCCCCGACACTCCCAGAGCCCCCTGCCAACAGCACCCCACTTTCTCCCCCTGACACAGTGTCTCCTCCTCAGCTCCAGCCCAGGCACAGACGCCCAGGACCAGGCCATCTGTGAGCAGGAGAGGCAGCAGCCCGCGGCGGGGCACAGAGACTTCTGGAGGCAGTTGGGGGGAGACGCTCAGAAGGGTGGGTGACCAGGGCTGGGGACTGAAACCCCACACAGGACTCCCCCAGGTGCAGGGGTGGGGGGCACAGAGATCTCTGGAGGCCGTGGGGGGGATGCTCAGAAGGGTGGGGGATTACATAGCACCCCCCAGGATGCAGGGCAGGGGCTCCAGCCATGAGGATCTCAGAACCCCGCCCAGCAGTGCCCCCTGCTCTGCTGCAGATGCTGCCGTGAGTGACGCACACTCTGAGGTGGNGCTGCAAAGAATATAATCAATCTGATTTTGGTGTTGACAATCTGGTGATGTCTATGTGTAGAGTCCTCTCTTGTGTTGTTGGAAGAGGGTGTCTGCTATGACCAGTGCATTCTCTTGGCAAAACTCTGTTAGCCTTTGCCCTGCTTCATTCTGTACTCCAAGGCCAAATTTGCCTGTTACTCCAGGAGTTTCTTGACTTCCTACATTTGCATTCCAGTCCCCTATAATGAAAAGGACATATTTTGGGGGGAGTTAGTTCTAAAATGTCTTGTAGGTCTTCATAGAATTGTTCAGCTTCTTCAGAGTTACTGGTTGGGGCATAGACTTGGATTACTGTGATACTGAATGGTTTGCCTTGGAAATGAACAGAGATCATTCTGTCATTTTTGAGATTGCATCCAAGTACTGCATTTCAACGTCTGCCTGCAATGTAGGAGACCTAGGTTCGATCCCTAGGTCAGGAAGATCCTCTGAAGAAGGAAATGACAACCCAGTCCAGTATTCTTGCCTGGTGAATCCCATGGACGGAGGAGCTTGGTGGGCTACAGTCCATGGGTCGCAAAGAGTCTGACATGAATGAGCGACTTCACTTTCACTGCATTTCGGACTCTTTTGTTGACCATGATGGCTACTCCATTTCTTCTAAGGGATTCCTGCCTACAGTAGTAGATATAGTGGTCATCTGAGTTAAATTCACCCATTCCAGTCCATCTTAGTTTGGTGATTCCTAGAATGTCGACATTCACTCTTGCCATCTCCTGTTTGACCACTTCCAATTTGCCTTGATTCATGGACCTAACATTCCAGGTTGCTATGCGATATTGCTCTTTACAGCATCAATTTTGTCAATCATACCTCAGTAAAGCTGAAAAGGTTTTCTTTCATTTAATTACAACAGGCACATTGGGAGTTATTCCATTTCTCATTTTAGGCAGTTGCTCTCATGCTTAAAATACGTATTTACATTTTTATTTCTGAACACGTATGCATTCTCCTCATCCTTTAGAAAAGACAAAGTTCTAACAGTGCTTCATATGGGTACTCATATACACGTGTGTGGGCATGTGCACGTCTCTCTCCATGCACACGTGTGGGTGTGTTTGTGCGTGCAAGCGTGTGTCTGTGTACTTTTCCAAAGCTCATTTTTGGCCATGCGTTCCTCTCTGTTGCATCTCACTGTCTCTCTACCATCTCTTAGTATTCCTTTCTGTGTGAAAACCGTCAATATCCAAGAACTTGCACCTCTGGAAATGCCTTCTTTCATGCTCATTGTCTTTTCATCAAGTTGCTTGAGAACATTTCTATTTGGAATCCAGCGTGTGACTCAAGTACTAGGAGAGGAAAACACTTGTCAAGGTTAAGGGCCCCATTCCCCCAGAGCCCATCTCCTCTGTCAGGACCTGGTGGGTTGAGGCCGAGGCATGGCCCAGAGCGGGAGGCACTGCAGAACCTCCTGGAAGCTGGCGTGTGCTCTGCATGAAGCTCTCACTTCTGCCCTTGACAGTACTCCGACTCAGGGGGATCTCTTTCTGGTTAATTCCCTGACGGCACGGCTCCAGTATCCTTTTGCGCCCCCTTTTGGTAGGGCGCAGTCTGCTCCCAGTGGGCTGGTGATTCTCTTAATAATCTGCGTTTTCCACAGGAAGTAGTTTCGGGACATTTTCAGGGCCTCAGTCCAGTCCGCCTTTTTTTTGTTGTTGTTGAAATTTACTTAAAATAGAAGTAACTGTTTCAAATTTATAATTCAGTATAAAATACTTTTTAAATTTAACCTTCAGTTTCTCAGTTTACTATGAAAGGTCAAGAGTCAGTTGTTACTTCCATTTATTTTTAAAAACATGTAGTTTATTAACCTATTTGTTGACGTCGCTGCGGCACACAGGCTCTCCGCTGCAGGGTGTGGGGTCTCTGGCTCAAGTGTGCCGTGTCTGCATCCCTGGCGGTGGTCCCGCCCGGGCCCCTAAGTAAGGAGCGCCGAGTCTCAGTCAGGAGCCCAGCAGGGCGGCCCTCGGTGTCACGCGCACATGCATGAGTCCCAGCCCTTCGCAGGTCGCTTCTCCTCAGTAAAGGAGGCTCCGTTATTTGCTCCCTCAGCCGTTGCCATCTGTCCTGAGCGTCTTCCCGTCTGACACTTATGGCAGATACCACACTGGCCCTCAGCACAGTCCCGCCTCTCCTGAATGTCCCTGTCAGCTCTCTATGCTGCACTCTGGACCATTTCCTCAGTGCTATACTCCGACTTCATACAGGGCCGCTCAGCTGTCTTCTTGACTGCATGACTTTTTAACGTGTTGAATCTACTGCATTGTTCACATCAAAAATTTTTCAACTCTTTTTTAACCACCTATTCTTCTACAAAATAATCCACATGCTTGCCTTCCTTTATGTTTCTGTAACGATGGTTCCCTCTGTGTGTCCACAAGGATGGAGACCTTCCTCTGACCTCGAGACGATCCCCACTGCCGGGGCCACACCGCCTACCTCCTGTGCTTTGCTGTGGTTCCCCTCCATTTGGGGAACTTTCTGCCCTTGTCTGGGGCTACGTGTTTCAGAAACACTCTCCAAGCACGTCTCAGCGTTAGGAGCAGAGGAGGCTCTGGGTGGGCACCACACTCACCCCCTTCCATGCAGTCTCAGCCCGCAGCCCTTCAGTCCACCCTCTCCTGCCATCACCTAGTCTGGAAATTGACCATGATGATGGCAGCAAGAGCCCGCAGCCCCTCTGAGGGCCGGGGGTTGGGACAACATGCAGAGGAGGAGCCTCAGGCGCCGACAAAGGGCACCACTGCCCCAGGTACATGAGCGGCAGGCACACGTTTACAGGAGCATCTGTTCTCCATCACAGTGAGAGCTCTGACCCCAATCAATATCCCCTAAAGCTGGCAGGTGATGACAAGACCGAGAGGAGACTGTGCCCAAGGACCCCGGGGCCCCAAGGAGGCAGGAAGCACCCAGAGGCTTGTTCCCAGGAAGGTGGGCTGGACAGTGATGTGATAAAGAGAGACGCCCCTGAAGGGGCCTGTGATGGGGAAAACCCACACTCCAGGGCAGGAGAGGAGTCAGTTTCCTTCCTTATTCCCTGAGGCCTCCTCTGGGCTCTTAGCCATGCGGATGCCACTGAGCTCAGGGAGACGCTGACCGTGTGTCCCTCATAAAGAGCAGACTTGTGGACACAGAGGGGAAGGAGAGGGTGGGACGAAAGGAGAAAATAGCATGGAAATGCGCACACCAGCACGTGTAAAACAGACCATGGGGGATGTGCTGTGTGACTCAGGGAGCTCACACAGGGGCTCTGTGACAACCTGGAGGGGAGGGAGGGGGAGGGAGGGCCTGTGACACACACGGGTGGTCCATGCTGATGTGTGGCAGAGACCAGCACCGTATTGTAAAGTAATGATCCTCCAATTAAAAACAACATATGTCTCGGGATCTGATTCCTGGGGGCAGCAGGGGCTGACATCCTCCCTGAAGCATCTCCAGGGCCTGGTGACCCGTCCACGGTGAGCACCCCCAGGGACCTGCTGATGGGCAGGCAGAGGAGGAAGCAGACCCCGAGGTGAGGCTCACAAAGAAAAAACCGCGTCCTGGATGCTCTCTACTGGAAGGGGCGTCTCAAGAACACACTGGGACTGTCATGGGGACGACGCCAGGGTTTCAAGAAGACGCTGTTCTGCTTCCTGCGGGGACGCTGATGTGACAGCCGCGTGACAGGAAGCCTCATCCTCGAAGAGGACACACCCTGTGGTCTGTCTGTCCGGAGGACACCCAGGTCTCCTCCATTCTCACAGCCTGGACCGCAGGGAGGAGACGCCATGGCCCCCGTGCTCCCCGCCCTGCTCTGCCTCGGTGAGATGAGGAGGGGCAGGGGGAGCCCTGGTCTGGAGGGACCCCCCCAGCCAGCCTGCTCCGTCAGGGGATCTCAGGGCTCAGGAGGCTCCCGGGGTGGAGAGGCACTGCTCAGAGCTGAGGGCACACCTCTCACAGGGCGCTCTCTTCCAGGGCTGAGTGTGGGCCTGAGGACCCAGGTGCAGGCCGGTGAGTCTGTCCCAGGGCTCAGCTCCCTCCTCTCATGGGGACAAGGGTCACCCCCAGGCCTCTCGGAGGGAGAGGGCAGCTTGGGGATCACGGAGGGGGGGTCTGGGAGGTCTGAGCTGAGAGCTGGGGCCTGGGTGGGGGGGATGCCTGGTGAGCCCACATCTGATTTCCTTCCAGGGACCCTCCCCAAACCCACCATCTGGGCTGAGCCGGGCTCTGTGGTCCCCTGGGGGAGCCCCGTGACCATCTGGTGCTGGGGGACCCCATGGGCCCAGGAGTTCCATCTGTATAAAGAGGGAAGCCCGGTTCTCTGGGACATTCCAAAACCCCTGGAGCCCAGGGACAAGGCCAGGTTCTCCATCCAACACATGGGACAGGACCACGCAGGGCGCTATTGGTGCTACTACAGCACCTCCACTGGCTGGTCAGAGCGCAGTGACCCCCTGAAGCTGGTGGTGACAGGTGAGGGACACTTGGGGGCCTCGGGCTCTGCCCTCGGGAGGGGGTCTGCCCTCGGGGGTGTCGCTCTCACAGCCCAGCCTTCGATGGGGAGAGGGAAGGGTGGGAGACCCACGGATCCAGCTGCCTCCTTCTCTCCTAGGACTCTACGATAAACCCAGCCTCTCAGCCCTACCAAGTCCTGTGGTGACCTCGGGAGGGAGCGTGACCCTCCAGTGTGGCTCCCATCAGGGATTTGACATATTCCTTCTCACCAAAGAAGGAGAAGACCAGTCCTCTTGGACCCTGGCTGGACAGCGAAGCCCAGATGGGTGTACCCAGGCCGTGTTCCTTGTGGGCCCCATGACCCCTGGGCACAGGTGGACGTTCAGATGCTACGGCTTTAACATGGTCACCCCCTGGGTGTGGTCGGCCCCCAGCGACCTCCTGGAGCTCCCGGTGGCAGGTGAGGAAGTCCCGTCCTGACCTCCCAACTTGCTGAGGCACCAGGGTGGGCATTCAATGCTTTTCTGCTGGGACTGTCCCAGATGAGAGGGTGGGGTGAGGGGGTGGGGCTCACGGGACAGACACACAGACTGAGAGATGGTGAGGCCTGGGGACCAGAATAGGAGAAGGGGCTCACGGGAGGAGCCCGTCCCTACAGCCTAGTCTCTGCAGGGGTGTCTGGCGATGAGATGGGGAAGGCAGCTTGGGCCTCACGGAGGGGGAGTCTGGGAGGTCTGGGCTGAGAGCGGGGCCTGGGGGGACAGCTGGTGAGCCCACTTCTGATTTCCTTCCAGGGACCCTCCCCAAACCCACCATCTGGGCTGAGCCGGGCTCTGTGGTTCCCTCAGGGACCCCCGTGATCATCTGGTGTCAGGGGACCCTGGAGGCCCAGGTGTTCCATCTGGATAAAGAGGGAACCTCAGTCCCCTGGGACAGACAGAAAACCCCGGGACCCGGGGACAAGGCCCAGCTGGCCATCCCACAGATGACTGAGCAGCACGCAGGGCGCTATCAGTGCCTCTATGGAACCCCCACTGGCTGGTCAGAGCCCAGTGACCCCATGGAGCTGGTGGTGACAGGTGAGGGACACTCGGGGGCCTCGGGCTCTGCCCTCAGGACGGGGTCTGCTCTCAGGGGGTGTCCTTCTCACAGCCCTAGGGGAGGGAGCGGGGAGCCCCACAGATCCAGCTGCCTCCTTCTCTCCTAGGATCCTACAGCAAACCCAGCCTCTCAGCCCTGCCGAGCCCTGTGGTGACCTCGGGAGGGAACGTGACCCTCCAGTGTGCCTCCCATCAGGGATTTAACAGATTCCTTCTGACCAAGGAAGGAGAAGACGAGTCCTCTCGGACCCTGGATGGACAGCGAACCCCCAACTGGCCGACCCAGGCCCTGTTCCCCGTGGGTCCTGTGACCCCCGGGCACGGGTGGACGTTCAGATGCTACGGCTTTTACAGGGACACTCCCAGGGTGTGGTCGGCCCCCAGCGACCCCCTGGAGCTCCTGGTCCCAGGTGAGGAAATCCCATCCTGACCCCATACATTTGTGCAGAGAATGTACTAGGGTCTCTGCTCCAGGGGAGCCCCTGTGCGAGGGTGGGGAGAGGAACGTGGGGCTCACAGGACAGACACACAGACTGAGATGCGGCGAGGCCTGGGGCCGGGATGGGAGAGCAGGGTCCACGGGGGAAGCAGTCCCAACAACCCAGCATGTGTCTCTCCCCAGGGCTGTCTGGGAAGCCCTCCCTCCTGACCCCGCAGGGCCCTGTCGTCACCTCTGGACAGAACCTGACCCTCCGGTGTCGCTCTGATGTCAGCTACGCCAGATTCGCTCTGTCCAAGGAGCGGGTACAGGACCTCCGCCAGCGCCCTGCCCAGAGGCCCCAGGGGGGGCTCGCTCAGGCCGACTTCCCCCTGGGCCCAGTTGGCACCGCCCAAGGGGGCCAGTACAGATGCTACGGTGGACATGGCCTCTCCTCCGAGTGGTCGGCGCCCAGTGAGCCCCTGGAGCTGCTGGTGGCAGGAGAGGAGCCAGCGGGTCAGTCGGGGACCAGACTCTGCACAGGCCCCACCGGGGAGCCCCAGGGGTGATGCTGGCACCAGGGGGAGGGGTCCCAGTGAGGGACAGAGAGATGGGGTCAGGGAGGGGAGAGACTCTGAGAAACAGAGACAGCGCTGAGGGCCCAGCGAGGCCCGTGGAATCTGGCTCAGAACCAGGCCCGGCGCCCAAACGCCCTTCCTCTCTGCAGGACAGCTCAGAGACAGACCCTCCCTCTCGGTGCGGCCGGGCCCCTCGGTGGCCCCGGGGGAGAATGTGACCCTGCTGTGTCAGTCAGGACACAGGACGGACACTTTCCTTCTGTCCAAGGAGGGGGCAGCCCATCGCCCCCTGCGTCTGCGCTCCCAGGACCAAGACGGGTGGTACCAGGCCGAGTTCTCCTTCAGCCCTGTGACCTCAGCCCACGGGGGCACCTACAGGTGCTACCGCTCAGTCAGCACAGACCCCTACCTGCTGTCACAGCCCAGTGAGCCCCTGGTGCTCGTGGTCTCAGGTGAGGCCCAGTCTGTCCGTCTGACTCAACAGCTTGGGCTCTGCCCTGGGAGTGCCACGGGGTGGTGTTGGAGGGGGCGTAGAGGGAGGGTTCCCCTGAGGGAGGGGCCTCGGATCCCGCGCCCTGCCCCTTCCTCCCGCATTGGGGTCCAGGAGGGGCAGGTGAGCAGTGGGAAGGTTCCTGGGCTCAACCTCCCAAGGTCCCATTCCCCCAGCCATAGACCCAGATCCGAACCTGGGGAGTCTCGGGGCTCCATGCTCAGGGGAGCAGCCCAGCCCAGGGTGGTGTGGGAGCCGGAAGATCTAATACCACCTCAGGTCATGAACAGGAAACACAGGCTGCAGGGGCTCTGAGCTGCCGGGTGAAGGGCCTGGGGTCAGGGGGCCCAGGCTGGGGCTAGCAGGGCTGCAGAGGGGGAAAGCGGCCCCGCCCCCACCCTCTTCCTGACCCCCAGGGGCCTGCAGGCATCAGTTCCATCAGCTCCACCCCTCAGTGGAGTCAGAAACTGCAGAGAGGGGCGCTCTTGGGGAGGTGGGGGCGGTTCTGGGGCAGAGCAGGGCTGAGTTATGCCGCCGGTTCAGGCGCCTCTGGAGACACTGATGTGGACTCCCTCACCATCACCACAGCCCCGTGCGGGCCTCAGCTTCTCCCAGTGTAAAAGGAGAGACCCGTGCCCCAGATCTTAGGTTTCCTCAGTTCTGAGCTGGGTGTGACCCAGCATCGGGCGAGGAGCACAGGGAGCCCCCAAGGAGGTGACTGTGGGGCCTTCCCCTCCACTGCAGCTTGTTGGGAGGGCGAGGAGGACCCAGAGGCCCCTCCTTGCAGCCCACCCCTCCCCCCGCCCCCGCTGCGGTGGGGGAGGGGAGGGGACAAGGGAGGACCCTCAGCTCCAGCTGAGACCCTCGGACAGCCCCCTGCAGGTGAGGGGCCCCCAGAGCAGGAAGCTGGTGTCCTCCTGGGGGCCAGCTCAGGAGGAGCTCAGGGTGCCCACGGCCCTGGTTCCATCTCGGCTCTGCCCACTACAGGCTGGGTCACCAGGGCCCGTGATCTCCCTCTCTGGGCCTCAGTGTCCTCGTCTGCAAATGGGTCGGGTGGGCTGGAGATGGACGCACAGACCCCAGCACGAGTCCTCACACAGCAGGTGCCCAGTTAGACGGCACCCCTGGCTCACTCAGGCGTCTCTGGTGCCCCAGGCCTCACGTGGTACCTGAGTGTCCTCATCGGGGTCTCGGTGACCTTCGTCCTGCTGCTCCTCGTCCTCCTCTTCCTCTTCCTCCGACACCGGGGTCAGGACAGACGCAGGAAGTCGCGTGAGTAGGGAACGGGGTGACTCGGACCCCTGCAGGCCTTAGGGCATCGGACAGAGGGAAACCAAGGACATGGGAACAGTCCGCTTAAAAAATGTTTTCCCACCATATGGAAGGTCCTTAAAAAGTAAAAGCACAATTATCATATGGTCCAGCAAATCCACTGCTGGCTATATGTTTCAATAAAAAGAAAACTAATTTGAAAAGATACAAACATTCCAATATTCATATAGCCAATTTACAATAGCCAAGATATGTGAGCAACCCAACTATCCAGCAAGAAATGATTGACTAGAGAAAATGTGGTGTGTGTGTGTGTGTGTGTGTGTGTGTGTGTGTGTATACACAACCACATATACATACAATGGAATATTACTCAGCCATAAAAAAGAAGGAAACTCTGCCATTTGCAACCGCATACATGGACCTGGAGAATTACGCTTACGGAAACAACCCAGGGGAAGACAAGCGCTTTCTGAGTGCACTGGCACACACTGAGTCTGGAAAACAATACACAGGAATGTATGTGAAACACAGACACAGGGTCCTTGATACAGAAAAATAACTGACGGTCACCAGGGGGTCGGGCAGACGAGGGGTGTGGGCTGAGAGACACGGACTGCTGTGTGTGAAACAAACACGAAGGGTATACTGCATAGCACAGGGACTGTAGCAATTATTTCCTAATGACTTTAAATGGAGTATAAGCTATAAAAACATTGAATCATATGTCACATGCCTGAAACTAATATGTTACAAATCAACGGTATTTCATTTAAAAATTTTTCCAGATTCTCAAATCTGAAAATCTAGTGGAAAAAAACACCCACTGTCAGCCCACGTGCACTCAGTTAAGCCATTCCCCTCCTTCTCAGTGTCACAAACTGACACGCACCACGAGCCCAGGCTGCCTTCTCTCCTCCTGAATCTCACATGGAGGGCGGGGGCACCACATCCCTGGGGCGGAGCCTCTGTCCCGGGACCCAGCCCAGGCTGAGGCTGATTTCCAACCTCCCTCTCCTCCAGGGGCCGCAGACCCAGAGCCCAAAGACAGGGGCCCAGAGAGCAGGTAACTCCCGCCCCGACACTCCCAGAGCCCCCTGCCAACAGCACCCCACTTTCTCCCCCTGACACAGTGTCTCCTCCTCAGCTCCAGCCCAGGCACAGACGCCCAGGACCAGGCCATCTGTGAGCAGGAGAGGCAGCAGCCCGCGGCGGGGCACAGAGACTTCTGGAGGCAGTTGGGGGGAGACGCTCAGAAGGGTGGGTGACCAGGGCTGGGGACTGAAACCCCACACAGGACTCCCCCAGGTGCAGGGGTGGGGGGCACAGAGATCTCTGGAGGCCGTGGGGGGGATGCTCAGAAGGGTGGGGGATTACATAGCACCCCCCAGGATGCAGGGCAGGGGCTCCAGCCATGAGGATCTCAGAACCCCGCCCAGCAGTGCCCCCTGCTCTGCTGCAGATGCTGCCGTGAGTGACGCACACTCTGAGGTGGGGATGCAGCTGGACCATCAGGTGAGACCCCTGCTCCCGATTGGCCACCACAGACCTCCTGTTGCCAAATTCAGCCCAGCGCACACACCGACGCTGTGCTCACACGGCAGCTCCAGCCACGCCCACCCCACCCCTCCTTCCAGGCTCCCTGGGTCCTGCTGTGATCCCACCCTCCCCTTGCCCTGTGACCTCATGGCCCCTTCTTTGGGGCACCTTTCTCAGCTCCGTGTCCTCTGGCTGACCTTCTGGTGTAGGGGTGCAGCCCCAGGTCTCATGAGGACGCGTGTATCAGTGGATGGCCCACACAGCCCAGGCCCCCCTTCTTCACCTCCCAGCAAAGGGCGCGGGAGAGCGGGTGCCATCCCCCAGGCCCTGCAGGTACGGCAGGCGCTCAGCTCGTGGCGAGAGGGGCCCCAGGCCAACAAGCTGGTGGAGCCTCAGAATGCAAGGTGCTGACGAGGAAAGTAAATCAAGAGACGGGACTGGGCGCATGGGGCAGACACACTCAGTAGGAAGGTCCTGAGGCAGGAGGGACGCGCTTTAGCAGGAAGATGGCTGTGAGCCAGGCCAGATGAGCAAGAGGTCTGGGCTCAGACATAAACCAGGGCTGCACAAAGCACCCAGAGGCTTCTGGGCATCAGAAGGCCTCTGGAGTTTCCATCAGGAGAGAGAGCTGACCTGGCCCGAGGCTCCAAACCTCCTCTGGGCACAGCGGGGAGCTGGCTGGAGGGGGCAGTGGACCCAGGAGGCACCTGTCCTGCCTCACTGTCTCCCTCCAGCACAACAGGCGGGAGCCAGGCCCCCAGGAGGGGACAGGCGCCCTCTGAGCCCCCGAGATCACGAAGGCGGGAGGCGCCCCCTGTCCTCCCGGTCGGGGGGATTCTGGGAAGGATGGACAGACGCACAGCAGATGGGTCCCTCCTCTCCGGGCCCCCAGGCGCCCCACCTCACACACCTTCCCCCCCGCAGCCTGCCACATCTGAAGCCCCCCAGGACGTGACCTACGCCCAGCTGAACCACTCGACCGTCAGAAAGGGGACGGCCACACCCCCAGCTCCCCCATCAGGCGAGCCTCCAGCAGAGCCCAGTGAGTACGCTGCTCTCGCCGTTCGCTAGCCCAGGAAGGACCCGACCCCAGGCTCCTGGGACCAGATCTCAGACCCCAGGAGGCACATGAGCTGCCAGCAGTGGACACCACCTAACCACCAGCAGCCAGTACCTGGGCTCCTAACAGACCACCAGGAGCCCCTGGGACCCTTTCGGGTCAACTGGTTCTGCCCTCAGAAACAGCATCCTGGACCCCCGGTGGCCAGCGGTTAAGAGTCTGCCGGCCAATGCAGGGGACATGGGTCTGATCTGCTTGCTGCTGGACAGCTGGGCCTAGGGGTGCTGCAGCTTCCAAAGCCCTGGTGCCCAGAGCCGGTGCTCCTCGAGAGCAGGCAGTGCGTGAGCAGGCTGTGCACAGCCAGGCACCAGCCTCCAGTCGCTGCAACCAGAGAGAGCCCACGCGAAGCAGGGAAGACCCAGCACAGCCACAAATAAACAGATTACTAAAAACCTGAAAGGCATGTTTCAGTTTCCTTAAAAAAGATAATTAATAAGCTCATATTTTATAAAGAAGGCAACAGACTCTCAATTATCAGTGATTTTGAAAAAGATCAGCACAGCACTCCAAACGACGGGAGGACGAGGGAGACGACAGTGACGAGGGTAGCTACTACTGAGGACAAACAAGGAGAGGAGAATCAGAGAAGCCAGAGAGCTTGGGCCCTGAGAGCGTGGGTCACGCTGACACATGCCAGGCACAAGGACCAAGTCAGGCAGAGAGAAGCGTTGCTTTACCGCCATCAGGACACGACGGCAGGTCCTTCACACTTTAGAAAGGTAAAAACTTAATCGAAGGACAGTTTTATGCTATTATAGTAGAAAATGTAGATGACACAGACCAAAACCCTCAAAAATAAAATTTATCAAAATTATGGATATAAGGATAAACAGAAAATCTGAACTGTCCTATATGTTAAAGTGAACTCTTGAGTCCAGACAGTTTCACAGGTGAATGCATCTGAACACGTGGGCACTCATGAAACACACACACTCGTACACACACCTACCGAGTTCACACCAGCTTACGCAGAGAGGGGAGAAGGAAGGAAGGGCACACTCCACAAAACATTTCGCTGCACCAGAAAAACCTGAGACCAAATGCTGACACGGAAACTACAAAATGGGAGAATCTCAGGAAGCTCTTTTCCCTGTTTTCTGTTTTCCTGAACAAACATTCACAAAGAGGATTCATCAGTGAATACAATGGACCACGTATCACGCACGTGCACCTGTTTTCTTCAGGGACATGTGCTTGGTTTCATCCGCAAAAATCAATCAGTACAGTTCAAATATTAATTTTAAAACATCATGATAACAGATGAAAAGTTTTTGATAAAATACACCACCAATTTATAATGAAAAAGTCACAAGGAGAAGGGAATTTTCTATCATTTATCAAAGCATTTTTTAAAACCTGCACTAGAAATCTATTGTTTATGTTTGTTTATTCATTGTTGGCTGTGTGGGGTCTTGGTTGCTGCCTGGGCTTTTCTCCAGTTGTAGCGAGCGGGGGGAGTCTCTACTTGCAGTGCCCGGCTTCTCACTGCGGGGACCTCTCTGGCTGCACAGAGCAGGCTCTAGGGTGCCCAGCTTCAGCAGTTGTGGCACGTGGGTAAGCGGCTCCCAGGCTCTCCGGCACAGGTTCAGCGGTGCTGACAGATGGCACATGTGGCATCTCCGTGTCAGGGACCCAAACCGGGTCTCCTGCATTGGCAGGCAGATTCTTCACCACTGAGCCACCAGGGAAGCCCAGAGATAACTGTTAAAGGTAAAAATGTACAACCTATCTGCCTGCAATTGAGACTGAGCCAAGACTGTTTACTATTACATTTCTATTCAGCAGGGTCCTGGAAGAACCAACCAATTAAATTAAAAAAAAAAAAAANTATTCCTTCTCACCAAAGAAGGAGAAGACCAGTCCTCTTGGACCCTGGCTGGACAGCGAAGCCCAGATGGGTGTACCCAGGCCGTGTTCCTTGTGGGCCCCATGACCCCTGGGCACAGGTGGACGTTCAGATGCTACGGCTTTAACATGGTCACCCCCTGGGTGTGGTCGGCCCCCAGCGACCTCCTGGAGCTCCCGGTGGCAGGTGAGGAAGTCCCGTCCTGACCTCCCAACTTGCTGAGGCACCAGGGTGGGCATTCAATGCTTTTCTGCTGGGACTGTCCCAGATGAGAGGGTGGGGTGAGGGGGTGGGGCTCACGGGACAGACACACAGACTGAGAGATGGTGAGGCCTGGGGACCAGAATAGGAGAAGGGGCTCACGGGAGGAGCCCGTCCCTACAGCCTAGTCTCTGCAGGGGTGTCTGGCGATGAGATGGGGAAGGCAGCTTGGGCCTCACGGAGGGGGAGTCTGGGAGGTCTGGGCTGAGAGCGGGGCCTGGGGGGACAGCTGGTGAGCCCACTTCTGATTTCCTTCCAGGGACCCTCCCCAAACCCACCATCTGGGCTGAGCCGGGCTCTGTGGTTCCCTCAGGGACCCCCGTGATCATCTGGTGTCAGGGGACCCTGGAGGCCCAGGTGTTCCATCTGGATAAAGAGGGAACCTCAGTCCCCTGGGACAGACAGAAAACCCCGGGACCCGGGGACAAGGCCCAGCTGGCCATCCCACAGATGACTGAGCAGCACGCAGGGCGCTATCAGTGCCTCTATGGAACCCCCACTGGCTGGTCAGAGCCCAGTGACCCCATGGAGCTGGTGGTGACAGGTGAGGGACACTCGGGGGCCTCGGGCTCTGCCCTCAGGACGGGGTCTGCTCTCAGGGGGTGTCCTTCTCACAGCCCTAGGGGAGGGAGCGGGGAGCCCCACAGATCCAGCTGCCTCCTTCTCTCCTAGGATCCTACAGCAAACCCAGCCTCTCAGCCCTGCCGAGCCCTGTGGTGACCTCGGGAGGGAACGTGACCCTCCAGTGTGCCTCCCATCAGGGATTTAACAGATTCCTTCTGACCAAGGAAGGAGAAGACGAGTCCTCTCGGACCCTGGATGGACAGCGAACCCCCAACTGGCCGACCCAGGCCCTGTTCCCCGTGGGTCCTGTGACCCCCGGGCACGGGTGGACGTTCAGATGCTACGGCTTTTACAGGGACACTCCCAGGGTGTGGTCGGCCCCCAGCGACCCCCTGGAGCTCCTGGTCCCAGGTGAGGAAATCCCATCCTGACCCCATACATTTGTGCAGAGAATGTACTAGGGTCTCTGCTCCAGGGGAGCCCCTGTGCGAGGGTGGGGAGAGGAACGTGGGGCTCACAGGACAGACACACAGACTGAGATGCGGCGAGGCCTGGGGCCGGGATGGGAGAGCAGGGTCCACGGGGGAAGCAGTCCCAACAACCCAGCATGTGTCTCTCCCCAGGGCTGTCTGGGAAGCCCTCCCTCCTGACCCCGCAGGGCCCTGTCGTCACCTCTGGACAGAACCTGACCCTCCGGTGTCGCTCTGATGTCAGCTACGCCAGATTCGCTCTGTCCAAGGAGCGGGTACAGGACCTCCGCCAGCGCCCTGCCCAGAGGCCCCAGGGGGGGCTCGCTCAGGCCGACTTCCCCCTGGGCCCAGTTGGCACCGCCCAAGGGGGCCAGTACAGATGCTACGGTGGACATGGCCTCTCCTCCGAGTGGTCGGCGCCCAGTGAGCCCCTGGAGCTGCTGGTGGCAGGAGAGGAGCCAGCGGGTCAGTCGGGGACCAGACTCTGCACAGGCCCCACCGGGGAGCCCCAGGGGTGATGCTGGCACCAGGGGGAGGGGTCCCAGTGAGGGACAGAGAGATGGGGTCAGGGAGGGGAGAGACTCTGAGAAACAGAGACAGCGCTGAGGGCCCAGCGAGGCCCGTGGAATCTGGCTCAGAACCAGGCCCGGCGCCCAAACGCCCTTCCTCTCTGCAGGACAGCTCAGAGACAGACCCTCCCTCTCGGTGCGGCCGGGCCCCTCGGTGGCCCCGGGGGAGAATGTGACCCTGCTGTGTCAGTCAGGACACAGGACGGACACTTTCCTTCTGTCCAAGGAGGGGGCAGCCCATCGCCCCCTGCGTCTGCGCTCCCAGGACCAAGACGGGTGGTACCAGGCCGAGTTCTCCTTCAGCCCTGTGACCTCAGCCCACGGGGGCACCTACAGGTGCTACCGCTCAGTCAGCACAGACCCCTACCTGCTGTCACAGCCCAGTGAGCCCCTGGTGCTCGTGGTCTCAGGTGAGGCCCAGTCTGTCCGTCTGACTCAACAGCTTGGGCTCTGCCCTGGGAGTGCCACGGGGTGGTGTTGGAGGGGGCGTAGAGGGAGGGTTCCCCTGAGGGAGGGGCCTCGGATCCCGCGCCCTGCCCCTTCCTCCCGCATTGGGGTCCAGGAGGGGCAGGTGAGCAGTGGGAAGGTTCCTGGGCTCAACCTCCCAAGGTCCCATTCCCCCAGCCATAGACCCAGATCCGAACCTGGGGAGTCTCGGGGCTCCATGCTCAGGGGAGCAGCCCAGCCCAGGGTGGTGTGGGAGCCGGAAGATCTAATACCACCTCAGGTCATGAACAGGAAACACAGGCTGCAGGGGCTCTGAGCTGCCGGGTGAAGGGCCTGGGGTCAGGGGGCCCAGGCTGGGGCTAGCAGGGCTGCAGAGGGGGAAAGCGGCCCCGCCCCCACCCTCTTCCTGACCCCCAGGGGCCTGCAGGCATCAGTTCCATCAGCTCCACCCCTCAGTGGAGTCAGAAACTGCAGAGAGGGGCGCTCTTGGGGAGGTGGGGGCGGTTCTGGGGCAGAGCAGGGCTGAGTTATGCCGCCGGTTCAGGCGCCTCTGGAGACACTGATGTGGACTCCCTCACCATCACCACAGCCCCGTGCGGGCCTCAGCTTCTCCCAGTGTAAAAGGAGAGACCCGTGCCCCAGATCTTAGGTTTCCTCAGTTCTGAGCTGGGTGTGACCCAGCATCGGGCGAGGAGCACAGGGAGCCCCCAAGGAGGTGACTGTGGGGCCTTCCCCTCCACTGCAGCTTGTTGGGAGGGCGAGGAGGACCCAGAGGCCCCTCCTTGCAGCCCACCCCTCCCCCCGCCCCCGCTGCGGTGGGGGAGGGGAGGGGACAAGGGAGGACCCTCAGCTCCAGCTGAGACCCTCGGACAGCCCCCTGCAGGTGAGGGGCCCCCAGAGCAGGAAGCTGGTGTCCTCCTGGGGGCCAGCTCAGGAGGAGCTCAGGGTGCCCACGGCCCTGGTTCCATCTCGGCT
>SJYM01006358.1:3527-19963 GCA_006410775.1 Tragelaphus imberbis
CAAAGAGTCGGACACGACTGAGCGACTGATCTGATCTGATCTGATGATCATGAAACACGAGACTCCATGGAAGAGACCCTTGCTTTGTGTGACTCTTCTCAGCCTACAGCTTGCTGGCCCTGGGACTGTGGTGAACTCTGTCTCACACATTGTAAACACACACATATATATTTTCTATGTATGTGCTATGTGTTCATGATTGTCTCCTTTGCAGAATATTCTCAGCCTAGGAGATCTGCTTGGACCGGGGTTGCATGAAGCTGCTAACAACTGAAGAACGAGTCCCTTGAAGGCCCCGAGGACGGGTCCACGCTGGGACTGGCCTCTGCCCTGCCCCTTTGCGTCACGGCCGGGGGACAGGGGCAGTGGTTGGCGGAAGCTCTGGAAGCTGTTTCCACACTGGGAAGGCCAGCGGTCACTGAACTGTCCACAGGAGTGACAGCACACCACGCCACTGCGCCCCAGGCCCAGACTGAACCACCGCTCTTCCGCTTCCGTGAGCCGAGTCCTCAGACGCCCTGGAGTCTCCACGTGCCGCCGGACAGAGGGGCAGAAGGCGGACAGAGACCGCAGCCTGACCTGCCCCAAACTCTCCAAATACGCAGGACAGGGGGGCAGAGCCTCCCCCTGCGGGGGCCTGGAGACGGGCTGCCGGCCTCAGCTCTGCCGTTACCCACTGAACACGTGCAAGAGACTTTCAGCTAAGAGGGTCCTGGACACTGTCTCCATTTGAAGAGTGAAGCACATACGACCGGGCCTGACCCTTCCCTCCCTCAGCCACCTCAGAGCCGGGCGGTGGACAGAGCATCCGCCTCCGTTGGCTCACTTGTACTCCAAGTATTAAAGGCATTTTCTTCTCTGGGAGCTAATTGGAAACTTATTCAAAATCAATATCACATGTGCTTCCCAAAGTTTCAAGTCAAGTGTTAGAGGCACTGGGGCTGACCTTTAAGCCAGTTCAAGAGTGCCCATGCCCCTGAAGCCCCGTAAATCTAACAAATCCGGAGTGTGATCATGGCTCGCAGCGCCTGCCCCCAGAGAGAGGGTCTGCGGCAGCGAGCTGGGCCGGAGACCTGGGCCCTGCCCCGCCGGGCGGGCTGCAGGTCCCGGGGGTGTCGGCCTCTGCCCACCCGCACATCTTCTCGCCGCGTCCTCACGGTGTCAGGACGTGAAAAGGGGTCGGCCAAAAGGAGCGGGAACTGAGGGAACTGTGTTAGGAACACACCGCCCCTTCTCCACTGCGCTCTGCTGAAATCCACGTGCAGCGTTCACAGAGTTTGCGGTTAATGTTTGGGGGAAACAGTGCCTTTTCCTGGGAGAGTGAGGTGCGCGCGCATGCACACACACACACACGCACGCACGTCCGCCTCCCTCTGAACGGCGCCCAGCCTTTCTCCATAAACCTCTTGTCTCCCAGGGAGGTTGTCTCCTCCATATTTATGTGAAGTAAAGTGTTATTATGACACGGTGTATAGTTTTTCCAATTAAAAGCTGAAGTGTTTGATCGCTCTCCGTGGAACAATAAATTTCTTATTGGATACCTGGCATTTTTCTTCTGGAAGTCTTTACAATTCCCCACTTATCACTATAGAAGCCCCTCAGCCTCCTTCTCCATAAAGTGCCTACTTGCTGCTCTTTCTGTTGGAAGCGCTTGTATTTGCTTGGCTGCCCCCAGGTCTGGACCTGTGTGGGGAGCGCTTGGCTGCCCCCCGGGCCTGGACGTGTGTGTGGGGCCCCGGGGACGAGCCCCACCTCCTCGTCCATCACACGGGCTGTCAGGACCCTCCGTATACAGCTGGCTTCTGCTGCTGCGGGTCTCACAAAGCTGACCCCCACGTTACACTCTCGAGGTGCTAGGGTCTCACACCGAACCTCAGCCCCCTGTGCTCCCCAATCCATACACGCCCGGTCTCTGGGGCTCCCTCTGGAAACACGTCTCTCAGGCTGACTTCACCTTCTCTGGGTCCCTTCCCATGTGGAATAGACTCTGAACCGCCCACAGGCTGGAAGACTGTCCAGAAGCTCGGCCCATCTCGGCCCCCAGGCTCCCGTCAGACCCTTCCCTCCAGCAGACAAACCGCCTCCCCACGGCTGCGGCTCGGGGGGTGGCCTCCCCACCCAGTGAGCTCTTGGCCACGGACAGTTGCAGAGGCCTCGAAGCCCAGGTGAACGGCTCCTTGGACAAGTGTCTCATCAGGTCACGGACCAAACTCACTTCAGTCGCTTGCACGTCTAACTCCTCTTCTGCTATGACATGACCTTCAAGTCTAGCTTATTTACCCTTTTTCTGAGCACAGTGCCGGCTCAGAGCAGGACTCATAAAGAGGTTTTCAGAGAAATGAAAGAAGAAATGAGCGAATACAAACCGGTGGGTATTGAGTGATGAATGTCCACAGACAATGCAGGACAAAACACAGCTCCAAAGCTGGAGGCTGCTGAACTCGGAGCCAGACACGACACTGCCCATCCTGAGCTGGTGGTGGTTCAGCCACTCAGTTGTGTCCGGCTCCTCGACCCAACGGGCTGCAGCATGCCAGGCCTCCCTGTTTTTCTCCATCTCCCAGAGTTTGCTCAGACTCATGTCCATTGACATGAAAACAGTGAGAGACTTTATTTTCTTGGGCTCCAAAATCACTGCAGATGGTGACTACACCCATGAAATTAAAAGACACTTGGTCTTTGGAAGAAAAGCTATGACCAACCTAGACAGCACATTAAAATGCGGAGACATTACCTTGCTGACAAAAGTTCATCTAGCCAAAGCTATGGTTTTTCCAGTAGTCATGTATAGCTGTGAGAGTTGGACTATAAAGAAATCTAGCACTGAAGAACTGATGCTTTGGAACTGTGATGTTGGAGAAGACTCTTGAAAGTCCCTTGGACTGCAAAGGGATCCAACCAGTCCATTCTGAAGGAGGTTAGTCCTGAGTGTTCTTTGGAAGGACTGATGCTAAAGCTGAAACTCCAATACTTTGGCCACCTCATGTGAAGAGTTGACTCACTGGAGAAGAGTCCGATGCTGGGAGGGATTGGGGGCAGGAGGAGAAGGGGACGACAGAGGATGAGATGGCTGGATGGCATCACCAACTCTATGGACATGAGTTTGAATGAACTCCGGGAGTTGGTGATGGACAGGGAGGCCTGGCGTGCTGCAGTCCATGCGGTCACAAAGAGTCCAACATGACTGAGCAACTGAACTGAACTGAATTTCCATTGACTCAGTGATACCACCCAACCATCTCACCCTCTGTCGTCCCCTTCTCCTCCTGCCTTCAATCTTTCCCAGCATCAGAGTCTTTTCAAATGAGTCAGTTCTTTGCATCAGGTGGCCAAAGCATTGGAGCTTCAGCTTAACATCAGTCCTTCCAATGAATATCCAAGACTGATCTCCTTCAGAATGGACTGGTTGGATCTCCTTGCCATCCAAGGGACTCTCAAGAGTCTTCTCTAGCACCACAGTTCAAAAGCATCAATCTTTCGGCACTCAGCGTTCTTTGTGGTCCAGCTCTGACATCGGTGCGTGTCCACTAGAAAAGCCATAACTTTGACTATATGGACCTTTGTCGACAAAGCGATGTCTCTGCTTTTTCATATGCTGTCTAGGTTTGTCATAGCTGTACTTCCAAGGAACAAGCATCTTTTAATGTCATGGCTGCAGGTACCATCTGCAGTGATTTGGGAGGCCAAGAAAATAAAATCTGTCACTGTTTCTATTGTTTCTTGATTTATTTGCATGAAGTGAGGGGATCAGATGCCATGATCTTAGATTTTTTTTAATGTTGAGTTTGAAGCCAGCTTTTTCACTCTCCTCTTTCACTTTCATCAAGAGGTTCTTTATTTTCTCTTCACTTTCTGCCATAGGGTGGTGCTATCTGCATATACGAGGTTATTGGTATTTCCCCCAGCAATCTTGATTCCAGCTTGTGCTTCATCCAGTCTGGCATTTTGCATGATGTGCTCTGTGTGTAAGTTAAATAATCAGGGTGACGATATACAGCCTTGCTACTCCTTCCCCTGTTAGTCCTGGGGAAAAACACCGGGTGAGCCTGAATCAGTGCGTCCATGTGACGCACTTGCCGAGCACCTGCTGGACGCCCACCACCATGACACCTGAATCAGTGCGTCCACGTGACGCACTTGCCGAGCACCTGCTGGACGCCCACCACCATGACACTCAGTGGAAAGGACACGTGAAAAGAAGAAAACTGGTCTTCCCAGGAGGCAGAGGCTAAGACAAGGTGATTTGTAAACACAAAAGTGAGCCCAAGAAACAGAAAACAGCCAAGACTACTTATCACAAAGTTCAGACGGCTGGTCCAATGCAGGGGCCGCAGGAGTCTAGAGACCGAAACGAATGTGTGTCGAGAAGAAACATCTGTGGACACAGCAGGAAGCAGGCTGTGAGCTCGACTGTCTTTCTGCCAGGACCCTGGGAGTCCACAGTGAACCCGGGACCCCACAGCTCAGCTCGATTTCACCCTCTGCGTTCGTCACCCCATGCTCTGCCCTGTCCCACCTGGGTCTGTTTCATAAAAACAATAAAATAATAATTATGACCGTGCCAACACTCTTCACTGTTAGACATTGTACTGTGTTTAATATGTACTTGTTCATTCAATCCTTGCCAAAACGATGCCTCTATAAGGGAGGTAATATTACAGAAGAGGAAACCGAGGCACAGAATGATGAGTGACCTTGCCCAAGGTCACAGGGCTCCAGCAAGGCAGAACAAGAGGGTCAACCGGTCGTGGCCCTGAGTGTCTACACTGAGGTCTCGGAGGGCGCAGCATGGAGGATGCGGATTTTAAGAAAACTGATTGTGTAGCAATTTGGATCAAATGGAGATGGTTTCAGCTGCCCTGATGGAAGAGTGGGTGCGAGGAGGTGGCTGAGGGATACCACGGGATGTGACGAGCACCCTTCAGCCCACATGAAACCGCGGGTCCTTAGTACAGCTTCCTGAGCACCTTGTCCCCTGGAGGCCGGAGCCCAGGCTGGCAGAGGCCGCTGGGGGAGCCATACAGGACCATCGCCCTGCAAGCGATGAGTCCGAGGTCTGGCTCAGTTTTAGAATTTTAGTGCCTAGCAGATAGGAAACAGATGCTGGGATAAGGCATTTGGTTGAATTTAATTTCATTATTGGCTTGCGTATGACTTTCCTTTGCTCCAAAGTTTACATCATATCTAAATATATCTAACTCCTGCAGATGTAGGTGACCAAAGAAATGTGCTTACAGCTTTCACTGACCCCAACCATTAATAACTGACAGATACCAACACGAGGCAGCAATTTGAAATGCTTAAGTTTTCCATTTATTATAGACTGAATTTTATACTTGCCATGTTGAAACCGACATTTGTGAGATACCACAGGACAATTTGCTCTCTTCAGATGCAGTTTAAGCAGTTTTTTGAAACCTTCTCTGATCAGCTGAGTGATCCGTGAGGCGTCTCTGGCCGATTGGCTGGGTTTTTCCGCACTTGCCACCTGGAATCGTCTCTGCCGTGTATTTTTGTTACTTTATTGCCCTGGGTTAAAATACATGTTTTAAGGAAGCTGAGTCTTTTTCATGTTAACCATTAAAAAAAAAAAACTTAATAATGCATGTTTAGAAATAGGACCAGCTCTGTGGTTCCTGGATGATTAATTAGTGATGGCTTAACCCTGCAAAATAAGCCCAAGCAGCCACTGTCTCCAGGAGGCACGTGGGTTGGGGACCCCCAGGAGTCAGCTCTGTGGGGAGGCGGCCCTAGAAGGTTCTGGGTGTCTGCACTGGACAAACACCACAGGCCAGGCCAATTAAACAACAGACACTTGTTCGCTCACAAACAAGCCTGGACATCCGAGGCCCAGCCTCCTGCTGTGGGCAAGGCTGGCTCCTCCTAGGCCCCTCTCCTGGGCATGCAGACAGCTATCTGCTCCCCGTGTCCTCACATGGACGTCCCTCTGTGAGTGTCTGTGGCCCGATCTCCTCTTCCTAGAGGGACACCAGCCACGTGGGATCTGGACCCCCCTCCAATGATGTCATTTTATGTCATCCATTCTCAAAGGCCCAGCTCCAAACAGCCTCAGGGGTAGGGGGTTAGGATCCAGCTTAGGAACCTGGGCGCCCAGTTCAGCCCCTGAGAGTAAGTCTCTAAACGGCCCCTCTTCCCTCCCCCGCCGGACACATGGGGTCGCTCCCTTGCTGCTCTGCCTTGGGAAGCTGGCAAGGTACCTGAGGGTGAAGCCGGGGATCTGTGAGGCCCCTCGGGGGTCCTTGCTCGGTCTCCAGGGACCCGTGGGAATCCTCGCCACTCCCTGCCAGCCAGGGCCTGGGGTCTCCCCGTCCAGGGCGGACCTGGTGGCCCCTCTGCCTCGCGGTTCTGGGGGGTTATCTCCCCGTAGCCTTGCCACCCTGACGCGGTGTGGAAGACACTGGCTCTGTTTGCTCAGCTTCATCAAGAGGACAGGGAGGGGGGCTCCCCAGCTCCTCACTTGCCAGCCCTGAGCTGAGAGGACCTCCTTTGTGCAGAGAGAGGCTGGCGGCACTGCCCTCCGGTCAGAGGTCAGGACGTGGAGGACAGGGCGTCCCCAGGGTCCCCTCCCCGGCTGAGGCGCTAGGACGTCCCCAGGAGGGGCTGGGAGCTGCAGTGTGAGTTCTGCCTCCCGAGGGGCCGGAGTGGAGGCAGACTAGTGGCCCTCCCGTCTGACCGTCCCCAGGTCAGCAAGGCCCGTCCTCCGGGCCCCGAGCTTAGCCCGCAGACCACCCCCTCCTGGTCTGTCCCGTCCCGTCCGCCAGCCCCCGAGAGCGTCAGCATCTCCCCTGAGAGCTCTCCTTGGTCAAAAACACACAGAGAACAGGCCTGTCCCTAAGAGACACCATCCAAGCTGGCCCTCAAGTCCTGGTGTCCGAGCCTCGGAGACAGGTGACCGCCCCTGCCTGATGCGGAAAGTTGCTTCTCTCTTCATCTGGAAGCTTTTGGGGGAAGGATAGGAAAGCTGGGGAGATCGGCCTCTCTGTCTGTCTGTCCCCTCCCGCTCGCTCCCTCTCTCCCTCTGTCCCTCTGTCCTTCTGTTCTCTACCCAAACCCCGTGTACACGTTTCTCTCCCTGGTTACAGTCCCCCATCTGTCCCCGTCTGCTTCCTGAAATCCTCCTTCCTCCAGTTCCGGACAGGCCGCCCTCCAGGCTGCACTGGAGCGGATCATCTGCAAGGTGTTAGTATCTCTGGACGTGGGAAGCGAAGGACGGCTGGAGGGGGAGGACTTCATGAACCTAGGAGCTGACTCGGCGTTGGCCGGGACTCTTCCCTGTACAGTCCATCAGGAGTGAACCTCCACAGGTCGCTGGAGGCACTCGCCACCTGCCTCCTCAGAGCAACACCTCTTGTCCAATCCCGCCATCCCGGGCTCCCAGGGGAGCGCCCGTGTGTCTGCCCGTGTGGCCTGCGGTGGGCAAGCATCCGCTGCCGCTGGGGAGAGTGGCAACCACCTCTTCTTGGCACCGCCCACACGACCCCCTCACGGGCACAATCAAGAGCTGGCCCAGAGCCAATCCAGCACGTCGCATCCCTAGCGCCCTGCCAGGGCTGGGACTGGCTTGCAGCCCAATGCAGTGCCCATCTGCACAGCACGCTGACCAGGACATGCTGGCTGCAGGCCACTGTCTGCTCAGAACATCAGCGCCTCTGGGGACTCTGACGCCACTGGAGACCCTCATCCAAGCCCCCGCCTTGGGTGGGCCAACCCACCGTCAGGACACAGCCTTACTGGAGGCTCCCGGGGCCTCGAGGCCCCTGAAAAGTGGAACTTACCCCTAACAGATCCCTCCAGCCTCTCTACCCGAATTGNTGCCTCTGGGGACTCGGACACCACTTGAGACCCTCATCCAAGCCCCCGCCTTGGGTGGGCCGACCCACCGTCAGGACACAGCCTCACTGGAGGCTCCCGGGGCCTCAAGGCCCCTGAGAAGTGGAACTTACCCCTAACAGATCCCTCCAGCCTCTCTACCCGAATAGCATATGCCTTAGAGCCCAAGAGAGAAACATTTTTAGTGGAGTCCCCTCACTTTCCAAATGGGGAAGCTGAGGCCTGGGGANCGCCTCTGGGGACTCTGACGCCACTGGAGACCCTCATCCAAGCCCCCGCCTTGGGTGGGCCAACCCACCGTCAGGACACAGCCTTACTGGAGGCTCCCGGGGCCTCGAGGCCCCTGAAAAGTGGAACTTACCCCTAACAGATCCCTCCAGCCTCTCTACCCGAATTGTACATCCCGAGAAACGGAACTTACCCCTAACAGATCCCTCCAGCCTCTCTACCCGAATCGCATATGCCTTAGAGCCCAAGAGAGAAACATTTTTAGTGGAGTCCCCTCACTTTCCAAATGGGGAAGCTGAGGCCTGGGGAGGTTAAAAGATCTTCCCAAGGACTGCACTGGGTCTCAGGGAGCTGGAGCCAGCCACCCTGACCCACTCCACCCCTGGAACTCCCTCTGCCATGCTGGGGACCCCCCAGGATCTGGAATGGAGTCCGCATGGGGAAGGCACTCTTCCCTGGCAGACACTGTGCCAGCCCGAGCCGGGGCCTGGGTGGATCGGGAGCTTTATCAGGACCTCAGAGCAGGGCCCAGATTTTAAGCTGCGTATATTTTAATTCACAATTCGTCACACACCAACTGTGTGAATTATAAGAAAAAAATGAAAGGTAACAAATAGACATGTTTGAAACTGTAAACCCAATTTTTGAGCCCCATATTCAGCAGAGCGCCCAGTTTGGGGGACCAACTCCTGGACGTGGCCCTGGGCCCCTCACCTCCCTGCTGCTCTGCCCTGGAGCCCCTGCCAGAGAAGGGGGCGTGGTTCCCAGTGACAGATCTTCTCAAAGCGCATCCACATTTTTCTCACCTGCCACCTAGGGAAATCATCCCCAAGTGCTCCCAAGCATTTCCTTGCCTGGGTGGGGTTGTGTCTAAGAAGGGGCAGAAGTGTTTCGGCTCTCAGCCACCTCAGGCCTCTGTCTGCCTCTGAACGCAGGGACTTCCTTCCTGATGAAGACATGTGTGTGCTTGGAGTCCTCTGGGAGCGCTGGGATGGCTGCTAACTCTGTAGTCCCAGGCGTGCTCCGTGTGAGGCATGGCGGGAAGCTGAATCCAGAACACCAGCCATGTATGGGGAGCACACAGCTAGCGGGGAGGGGAACCAGGGCCTGGTCGGCCTCTGTCCACCCACTCGGGACAGGGGTCCCACCCTCAGATCAGCGGTACGGTGTCGGGGGACAGGACCGCATGCCCTTGGAGCAGACAGACAGAACCAGCTGAGATGTCCCGACACCTGGAACAGTTGGAAGAGGCCCCTCGCACGTGCTGGTGAGAAGAACCAGCCCGAGGCTCGGGACAGAGCAGATGTGCCAGCAGGTATCGCGGAGCGGAAAGCATCCTTGGTTCCTCCATCCCGAGCTGCCTCTGCCTCTATCCCCTGGTTACGTCCTGGCAGCCAAGGATGCCCCCGGGATGCAGACACGCCATGACCATGGTCGCTCAGCGACCTCTGGGAAGTGGCGAGAAAAAGAGTCTTCCTCTGAGGCTTGTCGGGAGGATAAAGTAAGAAAAGACACGGGTGGTACACGGCCTGCACTCTGGCAGGATCACACGCTCAGACGTGAGCTTGTCCCGTGACCTGTGCTGTTAGTGGAGCCCACACGCCTACGCTGACCCTGGGAGTAAGTCAGGAGGGTCCAGATACTCGGCCTAGATGTCTCGAGACGGCTTATGTAGACGACCCTCCACAGTGTGGGGGCTGCACCCGATCCGCTGAAGACGAGAACCGACCGAGGCTCCCGAGGAGGCGGAAGAGCCTCTTCTCCAGGGGCCTTGGGAACCAAGCTGCAGCGCCAGCCCTGGACGCGGCTCCCATCAGCCCCGTAGACGTCACGGCGCCAACTCCCACACCAAGTGAGTCAACTCCTCCATCACGTCTCCCTCCCTCCAGCCTGCTGACTCTGCTTTTCTGGAGAACCCCGACTATCACACCGTATCTGACATGAAGGGCACTCGTTAGCTGTTTTTCAATAGGTAGGACTCTACCGGCTAACTTTTGTGAAGTCTTGATCATCCAAAGTGTACTCAGTCAGTACCTTAGTTTTTGCACTTTGTCTGCTTAGGTAGCAAGCTTCCTGACGCACAGACCAGACTTCCGGCCTGCGTGCTCCAGGGCTGGCAACGGTGCCGGGAGCACCAAGATCTGCGATGCACTCGCGATTCTCATAGCCCTCATTAGTGCTCCCACCCAGGAGGGAGCGCAGGCCTCCTCTCCTGCCTCCCGAGCCGCTGTGGAGGGTCCCCCGACTCTTCTGACAGGACAGACCCCTTAGAAATTCGTCCCAAACCTGTCCCACCCTCCCTTGGGCCCAGTGGCGTGTATCAGCAGCTGGAGGGGTCTGCATGAGAAGGTAGAAATGGAGAGATACCCCCTTGCTTTCAGAGGCTGAGGGCTCACTCGCAACGGCATCCTTGTTTGAAGCGCTTCATGCTCACTGTTGGGACTGGTGATGAAAGAGCAGTGAGCAGAGCTCACTTCCCCGTGTCCATCGCGGCACAGGCTGTCCGCCAGTTTGTCAGCTCAGACCTCCGAGCCCACTCAGGGGGCACCGACTTTGGGGGGAGGACTCAGCCAGTCCTTGGGGAGCCTGGCTCTCCAGACACTGGGCCAGACAGTGCCCCAGGCCTCACAGGAAGCCTGAGCCGGGAAGGGTCTTCAGCCCTGCAGTGGTTTCAAGGTTCCTCTCCATCCCGGTGATGCACCTCTGTCACTGTCTCCACCACGTCCTCCTAGAAGGATCCCGAGGTGCTTGTGAGGCCCCGGAACATGCTGGGCCTGCGCTGCGTTCCATGGACAGACATCAGAGGGGGAGAACTGAGATGCGAGCGTCCCTGGGCTCATATTCCCGAGCTGGTGAGGAGCTGGTGAGAAGCTGCTGAGCGCATATGTTGGGTCAGTGCTTCCTGAATCAATGAGTGAACCGTGTCAGAAGTATCGGTTGCCTTTAAATAGCTGGCAGTGTGGTGGCTCAGTTGGTAAAGAATCTTCCTGCAATGCAGGAAGACCTGAGTTCCGTCCCTGGATCGGGAAGATCCCCTGGAGGACAGAATGGCTACCCACTGCATTATTATTGCCTGGAGAATCCCATGGACAGAGGAGCCTGGTGGGCCACAGTCCATAGGGTTGCAAGGAGTCAGACACGACTGAGTGACTTTCACTACACTACCGTATATAGTGAAAGTTGGATGGCATCACTGCCTCAATGCACCTGAGTTTGAGCAAACTCTGGGAGATGGTGAAGGTCAGGGAAGCCTGGTGTGCTGCAGTCCATGGGGTTGCAAAGAGTCAGACATGACTGATGGACTGAACACCACCACCATATATGTACACACACACACGTGTATATGCATGTAGTTGTACTCTGCAGGCAATAGCAAGCAGGAAATCAATAACTCAGCTTTCCCCTCTGGGTAACAGAGGCTCTGTGTTTGTAGCACACCACTGAGAGATGTGTTAGTTATCATGCCTCAAAACGCAGTAGTGTGCATTGTCCCTGTAAGACATGGATTCTGGGAGAAGAGAGGAGAAACATACCCTCCCCCGTGCCTTCTCCAGCTGAGGACTGAACCAGCTCTCGAGGAAAGCCGTGGGGACCATCCCCTCTAGTCACTCTTCGGAAACCCCTGGCTGCTGATCGCGATGTCTTGAAATAATACACACAGAAGTGTCTCCACTCCAGAATAATGGGGTTTTGAAAGTGAACATCCTCTCCACTTAGCTGAATTTGGATGTAATGTGACTTGTGATCACCAAAGAAAAAAACAGGACCAGGGTGGCTGACTGTACTGAGTGTAACAGGACCAGGGTGGCTGACTGTACTATGAGTGTAACAGGACCAGGGTGGCTGACTGTACTATGAGTGTAACAGGACCAGGGCGGCTGACTGTACTGAGTGTAACAGGACCAGGGCGGCTGACTGTACTATGAGTGTAACAGGACCAGGGTGGCTGACTGTACTGAGTGTAACAGGACCAGGGTGGCTGACTGTACTATGAGTGTAACAGGACCAGGGTAGCTGACTGTACTATGAGTGTAACAGGACCAGGGCGGCTGACTGTACTGAGTGTAACAGGACCAGGGCGGCTGACTGTACTATGAGTGTAACAGGACCAGGGTGGCTGACTGTACTGAGTGTAACAGGACCAGGGTGGCTGACTGTACTATGAGTGTAACAGGACCAGGGTGGCTGACTGTACTATGAGTGTAACAGGACCAGGGCGGCTGACTGTACTGAGTGTAACAGGACCAGGGCGGCTGACTGTACTATGAGTGTAACAGGACCAGGGTGGCTGACTGTACTGAGTGTAACAGGACCAGGGTGGCTGACTGTACTATGAGTGTAACAGGACCAGGGTGGCTGACTGTACTGAGTGTAACAGGACCAGGGTGGCTGACTGTACTATGAGTGTAACAGGACCAGGGTGGCTGACTGTACTGAGTGTAACAGGACCAGGGTGGCTGACTGTACTATGAGTGTAACAGGACCAGGGTGGCTGACTGTACTGAGTGTAACAGGACCAGGGTGGCTGACTGTACTATGAGTGTAACAGGACCAGGGTGGCTGACTGTACTGAGTGTAACAGGACCAGGGTGGCTGACTGTACTATGAGTGTAACAGGACCAGGGTGGCTGACTGTACTGAGTGTAACAGGACCAGGGTGGCTGACTGTACTATGAGTGTAACAGGACCAGGGTGGCTGACTGTACTGAGTGTAACAGGACCAGGGTGGCTGACTGTACTATGAGTGTAACAGGACCAGGGTGGCTGACTGTACTGAGTGTAACAGGACCAGGGTGGCTGACTGTACTATGAGTGTAACAGGACCAGGGTGGCTGACTGTACTGAGTGTAACAGGACCAGGGTGGCTGACTGTACTATGAGTGTAACAGGACCAGGGTGGCTGACTGTACTGAGTGTAACAGGACCAGGGTGGCTGACTGTACTATGAGTGTAACAGGACCAGGGTGGCTGACTGTACTGAGTGTAACAGGACCAGGGTGGCTGACTGTACTATGAGTGTAACAGGACCAGGGTGGCTGACTGTACTGAGTGTAACAGGACCAGGGTGGCTGACTGTACTATGAGTGTAACAGGACCAGGGTGGCTGACTGTACTGAGTGTAACAGGACCAGGGTGGCTGACTGTACTATGAGTGTAACAGGACCAGGGTGGCTGACTGTACTGAGTGTAACAGGACCAGGGTGGCTGACTGTACTATGAGTGTAACAGGACCAGGGTGGCTGACTGTACTGAGTGTAACAGGACCAGGGTGGCTGACTGTACTATGAGTGTAACAGGACCAGGGTGGCTGACTGTACTGAGTGTAACAGGACCAGGGTGGCTGACTGTACTATGAGTGTAACAGGACCAGGGTGGCTGACTGTACTGAGTGTAACAGGACCAGGGTGGCTGACTGTACTATGAGTGTAACAGGACCAGGGTGGCTGACTGTACTGAGTGTAACAGGACCAGGGTGGCTGACTGTACTATGAGTGTAACAGGACCAGGGTGGCTGACTGTACTGAGTGTAACAGGACCAGGGTGGCTGACTGTACTATGAGTGTAACAGGACCAGGGTGGCTGACTGTACTGAGTGTAACAGGACCAGGGTGGCTGACTGTACTATGAGTGTAACAGGACCAGGGTGGCTGACTGTACTGAGTGTAACAGGACCAGGGTGGCTGACTGTACTATGAGTGTAACAGGACCAGGGTGGCTGACTGTACTGAGTGTAACAGGACCAGGGTGGCTGACTGTACTATGAGTGTAACAGGACCAGGGTGGCTGACTGTACTGAGTGTAACAGGACCAGGGTGGCTGACTGTACTATGAGTGTAACAGGACCAGGGTGGCTGACTGTACTGAGTGTAACAGGACCAGGGTGGCTGACTGTACTATGAGTGTAACAGGACCAGGGTGGCTGACTGTACTGAGTGTAACAGGACCAGGGTGGCTGACTGTACTATGAGTGTAACAGGACCAGGGTGGCTGACTGTACTGAGTGTAACAGGACCAGGGTGGCTGACTGTACTATGAGTGTAACAGGACCAGGGTGGCTGACTGTACTGAGTGTAACAGGACCAGGGTGGCTGACTGTACTATGAGTGTAACAGGACCAGGGTGGCTGACTGTACTGAGTGTAACAGGACCAGGGTGGCTGACTGTACTATGAGTGTAACAGGACCAGGGTGGCTGACTGTACTGAGTGTAACAGGACCAGGGTGGCTGACTGTACTATGAGTGTAACAGGACCAGGGTGGCTGACTGTACTGAGTGTAACAGGACCAGGGTGGCTGACTGTACTATGAGTGTGCAGAAAAGGTTTAAGTAGAAGTATTTACAATAGTTTTTTTTATGTGCATTGAAATGTCAGGAGGGGAAGAAAGCTACGTGGGCCGACAGCTGGTTCAAGTTAAATCAATGCCGACTTGGAATGTTGGATTTTCACTGCTCCGTGAACAATGCAGTCTGCTCTCCGCGCTAGTCCACAGAGGGCCACGGGGCTTTGCTGAGCCGAGGTCCCGCGAGTGTCTGAACTGCCAACTCAGCCACCCACAGGGTCTGCACGGCCTAAGGTCCCAGGGCTTTGAGAATAAGGCAGTGACTGTTCACCAGCCTCCCCGCTGTGCCAGAGGCGGCTGTGCTCTTTGGATGGGACGGGGGCTGTCCGTCACAGACACGGGTGTGGTGTAAGGTGAGAGGGATGAGCAGTGATGAGAGAGAACCCTGGGCTCCTGCATCATAAAGCGCTGACCTTCACCCCACGATATGTGAAGGCCTGGGATTAGGCTGAGGACCTTAACGGCATGGATGCTTTAAATCCCCTATCAATTACAAGCTAAATGGGATTTAATTTGAGGCGATCCTGGGTTCTGCAAGAGTTCGTCTATCCCTAAAGAGGAACAAGCTGATTCATTTCCCTTGTGAAGTTCACCTGCAAACCTGCTAAGCATTTTACAGTGAAGGCCAAGTGAGAACTAGAACTGAGAGGTTTAGAGAGAAGTTTGATTAGGATTCCTTCAAAGGACCAATGGAAATGAGAAGTTAGGCAAATCGCCCAAAGGGAAAGGCAGAAAAATACAATAGCTCCCTCTTCATTTCAGATCACATTTGTTAATCCAAACAAATCGCTCTAACTGAATTTGGATCAGCTTATTGTGGTGGCCGCACGAGATGTCCTGTTTCGTCATTTGCATCTTTGGAGTTCTCCCCACACAGGCCAAGTGGGGCGGAGGGGAATTTAGAGCTCCCGCCTCACCCTGCTTCCTCATCCAGAAGCGAGCCCAGGGGGCCAAGGGCTGGGTCAACGGCCCCTCTCTGTGCCGAGCCTAGGAGGGAGCGCTTGTCCCTCGCCCGCCACACCTCACGCGGTGAGAGCTCCACGAGTCTTCGCAGGCATCTCGGTGGCTGAAATTCAAGGTCACGGGGAGCAGGCCTGCGGATCAAAGGCGGTTCTGCAACAAGACCCTTCCGTGTGGGGCTCAGGTGGAAAGGCTGTCAGTGCCGGGATCCAGCCCGGGTGGATCCAGGGATTTCAAAGGGGAGACGGCATAGGCAATCAGGAAACAATTGCTTATTAAAATATTAATTAAAGACATAAAGAGTGATGAAGATAGCTCAGTGAGGAGGACATTCAGTGAGAACATTTTCTGGAGAGAGGAGGCTGAATAAGTCAGCCAGAAGGTAAGAGAAAGAACGACATGGGAAGACCAAACTTCGGTGAACAAGGCCCCGCACTTAATTTTTCAAAGTAGTTTTTATCCCTTAAGTTATGCATAGAGGATAATGGGGGAAGGGGTGGAGTCAAGCAGGGACGGTAGTCCCTGAGCCAGGCTTTCAAACCTATCATATGCAAAAGTTTAGGTGAGTTACATCATCTTCTGGCCCAGAGGCCTATTAACATTTTAAGGAACTTAGGGGGCCTTAGAAAGCATCACTACAACAAAGCTAGTTGGAGGTGATGGAATTCCAGTGGAGCTATTCCAAATCCTGAAAGATGATGCTGTGAAAGTGCTACACTCAATATGCCAGCAAATTTGGAAAACTCAGCAGTGGCCACAAGATTGGAAAAGGTCAGTTTTCATCCCAATCCCAAAGAAAGGCAATGCCAAAGAATGCTCAAACTACCGCACAATTGCACTCATCTCACACGCTAGTAAAGTAATGCTCAAAATTCTCCAAGCCAGGCTTCAGCAATATGTGAACCATGAACTTCCTGATGTTCAAGCTGGTTTTAGAAAAGGCAGAGGAACCAGAGATCAAATTGCCAACATCCGCTGGATCATGGAAAAAGCAAGAGAGTTCCAGAAAAACATCTATTTCTGCTTTATTGACTATGCCAAAGCCTTTGACTGTGT
>SJYM01006358.1:37107-68329 GCA_006410775.1 Tragelaphus imberbis
AGCTTTAGCATCATTCCTTCCAAAGAAATCCCAGGGCTGATCTCCTTCAGAATGGACTGGTTGGATCTCCTTGCAGTCCAAGGGACTCTCAAGAGTCTTCTCCAACACCACAGTTCAAAAGCATCAATTCTTTGGTGCTCAGCCTTCTTCACAGTCCAGCTCTCACATCCATACATGACCACAGGAAAGACCATAGCCTTGACTAGGCGAACCTTTGTTGGCAAAGTGATGTCTCTGCTTTCATGGCAAATAGATGGAGAAACAATGGAAACAGTGACAGACTTTATTTTCTTGGGCTCCAAAATCACTGCATATGGTGACTGCAGCCATGAAATTAAAAGATGCTTGCTCCTTAGAAGAAAAGCTATGACCAATCTAGAAAGCATATTAAAAAGCAGAGACATTACTTTGCCAACAAAGGTCCGTCTAGTCCAAGCTATGGTTTTTCCAGTGGTCGTGTATGGATCTGAGAATGGACCATAAAGAAGGCTGAGCGCCAAAGAATTGCTGCTTTTGAACCGTGGTGTTGGAGAAGAGTCTTAAGAGTCCCTTGGACTGCAAGGAGATCCAACCAGTCCATCCTAAAGGAAATCAGTCTTGGATGTTCATTGGAAGGACTGATGCTGAACCTCAAGCTCAAGCTCCAACACTTTGGCCACCTGATGTGAAGAACTGACTCATTGGAAAAGTTCCTGGTGCTAGAAAAGATTGAAGGCAGGAGAAGGGGACCACAGAGGATGAGATGGTTGGATGGCATCACTGACTCAGTGGACATGAATCTGAACAAGCTCCAAGAGTTGGAGATTGACCAGGACATCTGGTGGGCTATAGTCCATGGGATCACAAAGAGTCAGACATGACTGAGCAACCGAACTGAACTGAGTCTTGTCTAGTAAGAATGTAGCAAGATTATTTTGAAAGTTGGCATTTACTCCAAATCCAGGTCCATTATCTGTGGTTCCTGCAGAGCAGAGATAACCCAGGGTCATCATCAGTGTGGACCCGGCCTTCTGTGGAGGCCCCGGGCCCTCCTCCTGAAGAGTGTGTGCTGCCATCAGGCACCCGTAGAGTCACCCACCCACAGACCTGCCTAGAACAGTGACAGCCGAGCATTTCCTGAGCAGTGCCAAACAGTGCAATAAATTACAGCTCCTGTACTGAACCAGCTCCCCGTAAATGAGCGCCAGATGTTTTACAGGTGACCTGAGAGAATGCCACAATTCCCCGAATCCCATAAATAATATGAAAGCTGTCAAGAAGAATAAGCAAATATAGATCATTTTAAAGTGTCTCAGCATTCCTGCTTTTTTAACTCTTTGTCAACTAAAACGCCCTGTTTTCTTTATATTAAAATAAAAGCAACATTTCCTAAAATTTCTCTTATTAAGCAGACAATTCTGGTTGAATTTTTTTTTGTAGTAGAATGAATGTGGCTTTAATCTGGGCATTAAGAATATACTAGGACCGCCCATGGTCCAGAACACTGCTGAGGGGGCAGAACACAGTCCGAGGGGTGACAGGTCCCTGGGGCAGCGACCACCCATCAGGCAAGACCAGCCTGCTTGCTCCCTCTTGTTTCCTGGCCCCCCTGGGGTCTGCGTCTCTGGAGAACCCTGACTAATGCCTGTCACTGGCCCCAGAAGCCCCAGTCTGCTCTCTACACATGTGCTTTTTCTAGAAATTTCATGTAAATTATATCCTGTGACATATAGTCTTCTATGCCTGACTCCTTGTGTGCTGTGTAATGTTCAAGCTTTTGTGATTCACCCAGATTGTCAGATGCACTGGTGGTTCGCTTTTCCTTCATTAGTAAGCAATACCCAAACCACCACAAAATAAGCAAAACGAATTTGCTCATTCATTTGTCTCTTGGTGGGTATTTCGGCTGTTCCTCGTTTTTGGCCGTTATGAGCAGTGGAACCATGAACATTCTGGTGCACGTCTTTGTGTGGGATCTGTCTTGACTTATCTTGGGATATGTTTATAAGGCCCAGCTGGATCAGAGTAAGCAGATATGCATCTTTCTAAGAAACTGCCAGACTCTTTTCCAAAATGTTGGTGTTATTTTGCATTCCCACCAAGGTGTAAACATCTCGTCTCTTTTCCAACCCTCACTAATGCCACACTTCTGGAACGATTGCAGTCATTCTAGTGGCTGTGTGGTCTTATCTTATACTGCGGGTCTTTGTTTTCAAAGCACACTTTTGTTGGGTATAGAATTCCTGACTGACGGATTTCCCACGTCGCGCGCTTGCTGAATTTCCCACATTGCGCACTTGCTGCATTATCTTCCGGCTTACGTAGCATCTGTCAAGTCTGCTGCCGTCCTTACCTTTGTGTCCCAGTGGGTGACAGGCTGCTTTGGAGATGTTTTCTTTATGTTGGATTTCAGCAGTTGGATTGTGATATGCCTTTGTAGACACTTTTTATTTGTCTGTGTATTTATGTTTGTGTTGTTTGCTTCCCTTAGGACTTATTGAGCTTCCTGGACCTATCGATTTAGAGTTTTCATTGAATTTAGGAAAGTGTTTGACTGCTATGTTTTCAAACATTCCTGTCTGACTCCTCCTGAGACTCAGTTACATTAAATCTCTGGATATTATTTGACAGATTGTCGTGTTCCCCCCATCATTTCTCTCTGTGCAACTTTTGGGAATTTCACTATTGCTATTTCTTTATATCCACCAATCCATTTTAGGAAAACATGTGGTTGAACTTAGTTGTCTAGACTTGGAGGGTAGATAGAATTTCAGTGCTAACGCTTGATCACTAAAGTAGTATTTTAACTGCAAGATGTGCAGGCAAAGCATGGCTCTTGGATCAGCTGACCTTTTTTTTTTTTTAAAGTAAAGTTTTACTTGAACACGGCCTGGCTCCTCTGTGTGTATACAGCTTCCTGTGAGCTGCAGGGACAGAGGTGAGTCCTGCATGGAGACCACGCAGCGTGCAAAACCCAAAATATCCATCAGCAGAAGAAGGTGCAAGAGTCGTGGTCTGGGGAATTCCTAAGCAGACAAACTTCACGATATGGATACATGGAGACTGAGGGCTTTGCCCACTTTTTATCACAAGTAACACCATTCTTTCTCCTTTAAGCGTACACTTTATCTTTCAGAAAATCTTGGCAATACTTAATGCGATACTTAATGGAAAACGTAAAGGGGCACGTGATGTGTTTCCCCCGCTGAATCTCAGTTGTGAGTAGCCATCACCTGGCTTGACTCTGGCCCCTGAGTCCTCTCTTACAGAGGCGCTGTTGAGTCTCCATGTGAGTTGCAGCTTTAAGTGTTAAAAGGCCTCAGATGCACGCAGTGGCCCCAGCACTTGAAGTTCAAGTGGCACTTCAGCCTCTCGGCTAAGGCTGTCACCTCTGCGGGTTTATAGCCGCTACAGGGAGTTCACGTGCCTGATTAGAGGATTAGAAGGCTCCCCGCACTGTTGTTAGAGGCACATGTGGCTGCCAGAGGCCCGGCCTCGGCAAGAAAAAGAGTGGAATCCGGATTCCAGGACTGGCATTGGCCCCGCCTGAGCTGTTCTCAGGACTAGAAGCATCCAAAGCCCAATGCTAAGCCCATCAGAAAGAGGCTGTTACTCTGGGGACTGCCATCCAGCTCGATGAATGCTCCCTGGCAGAAGTCTTTGCTTCACAGGAACTGTGTTCTGCTAAAACCTCAAGTGAGAGCTGAGGGGTGAGATGCCAGAGACGAGGATACCAGGGCCCATGCCGCAGACAGGTGTTCTCAACGAAAGACACACTTCCTCACATGCACGGGGCACACAGGCAGAGATGGACGCTGCCCGGTCACCATCACCGTGTGTCCGGGGACCACACGCTTCCCGACGTTTTCCTGACACGTGAAGAGCCAGGTCAATGCTGAGTCTCATCAGTGCTGGTAAGTATAGCCGGCGTTCCTTCCTGTCCCCACTCGAGGTGATTTACACACGTCACATGAGCTCATCTTCCCTGCTGTCTGGGGGCTGAGCTTTACCATTATTACAGACATGGAAGCTGAAGCTGGCAGCCTCTCCCCAGACCTGCATTATGACTTCACATGCTGCAGACCATTCTGTCCAAGGGACACACAGCTGATTTCTCATGTGTGTTTCATGTAATGGGAGTGGTCAGTACAATGTGTAGAAGACGTGATTTCCATAGAATTTCATAAGTTACATCAATCACATGACTTTATGCTGCTGCTACTGCTGCTAAGTCGCTTCAGTCGTGTCTGAGCCCACCAGGCTCCCCCATCCCTGGGATTCTCCAGGCAAGAACACTGGAGTGGGCGCCACTGCCTTCTCCGATGCATGAAAGTGAAAAGTGAAAGTGAAGTCGCTCAGTTGTGTCTGACTCTTCCCGACCCCATGGACTGCAGCCCACCAGGCTCCTCTGCCCATGGGATTTTCCAGGCAGGAGTACTGGAGTGGGCACCACTGCCGGCAGCCCACCAAGCTCCTCTGCCCATGGGATTTTCCAGGCAGGAGTACTGGGGTGGGCACCATCACCTTCTCCGTGACTTTATGCTACTGCGTCTCAAATATTTTGTTTTACATTCTGTAACTTAATTTTTTAAAAATCATCTTAAAACACAAACGTGATCATAGCACGTGTGTCCTGGGGTTCTCACTCGCAGTGGTGATGGGGTGCACCAGGCTTGCTCGCCTTCCACAAGGAGAGCAGGCTTTCTGCTGACCTGCCTGCCGGGTGTGCCGTCTTGAGCATATGGGGTCAGCGAAGGTAGTCAGCACCCAGGCCCGGTGAAGAGGCCCCTGCGCTTGTGGCCACAGGCAGGAGCCCACTCCTCAGGCTGAGTGAGGCTCTTGGATTATGAATGGCCAGCACTGGTCCCAGGAAAGACCACAGGGATCCTGCAACCTTCAGAGAAAATGACCCACTGCCTTTCGGATGCGCAAGGATGCAGTTTCACGCATGACAGCTAAAGGAAGCACATTTAGTGATTCATTTCTTCAAATTTAAACCAGACACCTGGCTCGAGTGAAACTTCCAATTGAGTTTCTTTCCCTCCAAGCCTCTGACGTTTGTAACCATTTAACCCAAACCACTCACTCACTCACCTTAGAAAAAGCATATTCGGGTATTTTATGTGCTGGAATTGGACATCAAAGAACAGTTTTTACTGCAGGGCTTTTACTAGCCAAGTCTGAACTCAGAACAGACCCCGCGCAGTGGCAAATGGATCTGGTGAGCAGTCACGCTTAGAAACAAAACAGGTGAGCTCGATCCATCAGATGCTAAATGAAGTCTTCCCCCATTTGGAACATTTGGGAAGAAGCCCTGTGCGCCTTGTAAATGAAACAGATCTTTCCGCTCCTCTGCTTCCTTCAGCTTCTCTCCTTTGCTGTCTCAGAAGAGACATCTCTCAGTGCAGCGGCGTCAGGGCCCCCTGGTGAGGCGCCCGGGAGAGCTTGGGGTGCAGACTCAGGGCTGCATCGGACAGAAATTCATCAGCCCGAAGAGTGTCAACGTGGAGAAACAGAGCGAAAGAAAGCATCCTGTCTCTGACCCCTCCCCTCCGCCGACCCTGCCCGTCCTAGGCGGCCGGCTCTGTCGCCCTCTCCATCTTTCTGGAGTGAGCGTCCCTCGCTGCTCAGGGCCTAGGAGCAGCATCATCGAGACCAGGAGGGGGAGGTGGTTCCCACAGGGTGCGGCCCTGGATCTCATCCTGATTCTTCTAGTCTAACCCCCACAAACAGCTCTGGACATTAAAAACCCCACCTGCTCTGCTTTACGCAGAAGGTGTGCACGTTCTTTGGGATTATCTCGCAGAAGGTCTCTCTTTACAGGTTCACGATTCCCACCTTCTCACCCTGGATACAGTGACAGTCAGAGTATTGTTCTGACCCTCTCTTACCTACACAAAGGTAAGTTCAAAGAGGAGAAACCAGGACAACTTTGAAATAGATATGAAAGCTAAAGCTGTGAGGGTGCTTCTCCGGAAGGTTCCAACACACATTCACTCTGAGATGTCCCACATAACCGAGTGAGGAAGAGTGCCTCTGAGCTCACGCGCTTCTCCAAATGCCCACTGCCAGCCTCCATCCTGCAGCCTGCCCGTCCCTGGCTGAGCGGCGCCGAGGGACCTTGGAGGGGCAGCCGGGTACCGGAGCAAGCAGGTCGTCCGAGAACTTCTCCTCTGAAGATGGCTGCTGAGTTAGCTGAGAGGCTGGAAACAGACTCCGTAAAATGAGTTCAAACCTGAGCATCAAAGGGGAGTGAGTGAGGGGAAAGAGAGGCGATAGGGTGGCANTGTCACCTCTGCGGGTTTATAGCCGCTACAGGGAGTTCACGTGCCTGATTAGAGGATTAGAAGGCTCCCCGCACTGTTGTTAGAGGCACATGTGGCTGCCAGAGGCCCGGCCTCGGCAAGAAAAAGAGTGGAATCCGGATTCCAGGACTGGCATTGGCCCCGCCTGAGCTGTTCTCAGGACTAGAAGCATCCAAAGCCCAATGCTAAGCCCATCAGAAAGAGGCTGTTACTCTGGGGACTGCCATCCAGCTCGATGAATGCTCCCTGGCAGAAGTCTTTGCTTCACAGGAACTGTGTTCTGCTAAAACCTCAAGTGAGAGCTGAGGGGTGAGATGCCAGAGACGAGGATACCAGGGCCCATGCCGCAGACAGGTGTTCTCAACGAAAGACACACTTCCTCACATGCACGGGGCACACAGGCAGAGATGGACGCTGCCCGGTCACCATCACCGTGTGTCCGGGGACCACACGCTTCCCGACGTTTTCCTGACACGTGAAGAGCCAGGTCAATGCTGAGTCTCATCAGTGCTGGTAAGTATAGCCGGCGTTCCTTCCTGTCCCCACTCGAGGTGATTTACACACGTCACATGAGCTCATCTTCCCTGCTGTCTGGGGGCTGAGCTTTACCATTATTACAGACATGGAAGCTGAAGCTGGCAGCCTCTCCCCAGACCTGCATTATGACTTCACATGCTGCAGACCATTCTGTCCAAGGGACACACAGCTGATTTCTCATGTGTGTTTCATGTAATGGGAGTGGTCAGTACAATGTGTAGAAGACGTGATTTCCATAGAATTTCATAAGTTACATCAATCACATGACTTTATGCTGCTGCTACTGCTGCTAAGTCGCTTCAGTCGTGTCTGAGCCCACCAGGCTCCCCCATCCCTGGGATTCTCCAGGCAAGAACACTGGAGTGGGCGCCACTGCCTTCTCCGATGCATGAAAGTGAAAAGTGAAAGTGAAGTCGCTCAGTTGTGTCTGACTCTTCCCGACCCCATGGACTGCAGCCCACCAGGCTCCTCTGCCCATGGGATTTTCCAGGCAGGAGTACTGGAGTGGGCACCACTGCCGGCAGCCCACCAAGCTCCTCTGCCCATGGGATTTTCCAGGCAGGAGTACTGGGGTGGGCACCATCACCTTCTCCGTGACTTTATGCTACTGCGTCTCAAATATTTTGTTTTACATTCTGTAACTTAATTTTTTAAAAATCATCTTAAAACACAAACGTGATCATAGCACGTGTGTCCTGGGGTTCTCACTCGCAGTGGTGATGGGGTGCACCAGGCTTGCTCGCCTTCCACAAGGAGAGCAGGCTTTCTGCTGACCTGCCTGCCGGGTGTGCCGTCTTGAGCATATGGGGTCAGCGAAGGTAGTCAGCACCCAGGCCCGGTGAAGAGGCCCCTGCGCTTGTGGCCACAGGCAGGAGCCCACTCCTCAGGCTGAGTGAGGCTCTTGGATTATGAATGGCCAGCACTGGTCCCAGGAAAGACCACAGGGATCCTGCAACCTTCAGAGAAAATGACCCACTGCCTTTCGGATGCGCAAGGATGCAGTTTCACGCATGACAGCTAAAGGAAGCACATTTAGTGATTCATTTCTTCAAATTTAAACCAGACACCTGGCTCGAGTGAAACTTCCAATTGAGTTTCTTTCCCTCCAAGCCTCTGACGTTTGTAACCATTTAACCCAAACCACTCACTCACTCACCTTAGAAAAAGCATATTCGGGTATTTTATGTGCTGGAATTGGACATCAAAGAACAGTTTTTACTGCAGGGCTTTTACTAGCCAAGTCTGAACTCAGAACAGACCCCGCGCAGTGGCAAATGGATCTGGTGAGCAGTCACGCTTAGAAACAAAACAGGTGAGCTCGATCCATCAGATGCTAAATGAAGTCTTCCCCCATTTGGAACATTTGGGAAGAAGCCCTGTGCGCCTTGTAAATGAAACAGATCTTTCCGCTCCTCTGCTTCCTTCAGCTTCTCTCCTTTGCTGTCTCAGAAGAGACATCTCTCAGTGCAGCGGCGTCAGGGCCCCCTGGTGAGGCGCCCGGGAGAGCTTGGGGTGCAGACTCAGGGCTGCATCGGACAGAAATTCATCAGCCCGAAGAGTGTCAACGTGGAGAAACAGAGCGAAAGAAAGCATCCTGTCTCTGACCCCTCCCCTCCGCCGACCCTGCCCGTCCTAGGCGGCCGGCTCTGTCGCCCTCTCCATCTTTCTGGAGTGAGCGTCCCTCGCTGCTCAGGGCCTAGGAGCAGCATCATCGAGACCAGGAGGGGGAGGTGGTTCCCACAGGGTGCGGCCCTGGATCTCATCCTGATTCTTCTAGTCTAACCCCCACAAACAGCTCTGGACATTAAAAACCCCACCTGCTCTGCTTTACGCAGAAGGTGTGCACGTTCTTTGGGATTATCTCGCAGAAGGTCTCTCTTTACAGGTTCACGATTCCCACCTTCTCACCCTGGATACAGTGACAGTCAGAGTATTGTTCTGACCCTCTCTTACCTACACAAAGGTAAGTTCAAAGAGGAGAAACCAGGACAACTTTGAAATAGATATGAAAGCTAAAGCTGTGAGGGTGCTTCTCCGGAAGGTTCCAACACACATTCACTCTGAGATGTCCCACATAACCGAGTGAGGAAGAGTGCCTCTGAGCTCACGCGCTTCTCCAAATGCCCACTGCCAGCCTCCATCCTGCAGCCCGCCCGTCCCTGGCTGAGCGGCGCCGAGGGACCTTGGAGGGGCAGCAGGGTACCGGAGCAAGCAGGTCGTCCGAGAACTTCTCCTCTGAAGATGGCTGCTGAGTTAGCTGAGAGGCTGGAAACAGACTCCGTAAAATGAGTTCAAACCTGAGCATCAAAGGGGAGTGAGTGAGGGGAAAGAGAGGCGATAGGGTGGCAAAGAGTCAGACACAACTGAGCGACTGGACTGAACTGAATGTACTTTGAAGGGGGCAGCCTGCATCTGAGGTGCATGGATACTTTAAAAGGACGGCTGAATGTTTCTAAAGGTTTTCCACCTGTCAAAGTCCCTGGGGGCATATGTTATGAATGAAGAATCCCTGGGTCTGTTCAGAAGTTGCGAGCCAGGCAGGCTGAACGGTTGCCCGAGGTTCAGCACCAGGTCACCCGTGTCCAGGCAGAACTGGGGGCTCCCTGAGAGGCTGCCGTGTTGGTATCACCCCACCCCCACCCAACCTCCCAGGCCCCCGTCCCTGTCCCCGAAAGAACCCCTCTTCCTGGGCTCTATTCCCTCCAGAATCTCTGATTCTGCCCTTAAGATAAAACGTATCTTCCGCTGAACCACTGTGTCAACCAAGAGATAGGACCCCTCGTGAAGGATGCCTTGGTAAAGCAGCAGTTATTCAATCCAAAGTGGGGTTAATGGGTAGCAGCCGTAGAGATGCGGGTCATTTCACCCTGAAAAAGGTATTGCCAGATGAGCAGGAAAGGAAAGCAGTTGCGTGGATGCCTCTGAACAATCCCAAACCTAGAGTCGATTTTGAAAATTAAAAACCAGCCGTTGAGACATTCAAATAAAAAGGTGAGTTTCCTGATATAAAAAGCAGCTGTTTCTGGTTCGGACTGAAGACGCACAGCTGCAGGCGATGGAGCCAGATGTGGGCACATCAGAAATCCTGGAAACACACCAGGGCCAGAGGGTCCCGTCTGGAGGTGGCCGTCCCCACCCAGCACCTCGGACGGACCGCGGGCCTTTATTCCCGTAGTTTCTCCAGGGCAGCCTGGCTGGGAGTCACTCCCTGGACACGGGGAGGCACCTGAGCTGGTTTGTCTGCTGAAGGCAGGAGAAATCAGTTCTTATGAGGAGTTTACTTTGTCAGTTGAAATAAAACGTAAGAAACAGCAATCGCTTTCACTCTGCCTCGTCTTGAACATCTCTTGGTCGGTTTCCCAAGTTTCGGTCTTTGTCTTATGACAAATCTGTACTTGGGATTTCAGAGCCGGGAGGAAACTAGAAATCCTCGAAACTTTTTTGATTAACAAAGCTTCCAGCACCCTTCCCAGGAAGCCGCTGGTTTTCAAGCTCTGCTGGACCCTGAGTGGTATAGCAGACGCTGCTCGGGGACCTGCCCTGAGGAGGGAGGGACTGAGTGGGGGTTTCACCCGAAATCAAGCTCCTGGACCCCCGAGTCCTCATAGAACCCAGAGACAGTCCAGGCTGCCCATGGGGCCCACAGACAGACCCCGCCCCACACCTGCACCCCGGGAGCTCAGCCTCACCGGCCTCGGGGACCCACTGCTTCTGCATGTCATCCTGGCGCACCCTCCCACCACGACCAGGGTCTCTCTGCCCCTTGGAGCGGGTAGGACCCGTCCACCCACCTGCCGATGGGGGCCCTCCCCAGCAGTGGTCTCATCCACAGGCACATCTGAGCATTGCAGTGGCCGAACCTTCTGTCCGAGCAGAGACTTCTGCCGCCTGGACGCAAGCTCTGTGTGCGTGCCACACTGCCCTTCACACCTGCTGTCCCAGGGCATCCTGTCTGCAGCGGCCCAGCCCTGGCCCCCCGGGCTGCAGTCCTGCAAGGGGTGAGCAGCTGGACGGTCCATGAGAATGCTCGGGTGTCACCGGTCAACATCGAGTGCAAAGAGGCTCCATCCTTGTTGAGTGAAGCGTTTCCCAGACCTGTGCCAGGGACCACCTAGAGCCCAGCAAGTTAGGAGGAAGGATGCATCCTCGGCCCCTCCCCACCAGGTCCCACGCTCTGGTTATTGTGGAAAGAGCGCAGCTAAAATCGCTTCCCCGGAAAGAATCAGAACCGTCCTCGTTAAAAGCAATCAGTAGGGGGCTCTATCGACGCTTGTAGAAAACGCTCAGACAACTTTTTATGGCAGTGAAAAAAAATTTCATTTAAGGAGCTCTTGAGATTTTAAATGAAAGTCTAATTAATACGGAGATTTTCATTTCATTTCACCCTGAACAGAGCAATCACTGGTTTTCAAATCTCTTTTGAAGTTGACACACGCTGACTTATACCCCATTCAAATAAACTGAAGAGGTGCTGGGAGAGAAAGAAAAGAACGAGGCCGAAAGGTTTGGAAATGCCTGATCTGCACCCAACAAAGGCTCCCCGCCCGGAGCTGCGGGCGGGGTGCCCCAGGTGTGCTCAGCCCTGCCTGCCTGTTCAGGAACGATCTGTTCACCGGAGGAAGAAAGGACGGGAAAAGACGACAGGTCTCAGGCTTTTACAATCTGAGCAAATGTCTGTTTTGCTAAAAGGCATCCGAACATCTGGGCACTGTTCTCTCTGGATTAGTCTGGACAACGTCTTTCAAACACCCTGCGTGGCAGAGCCCTGCCCGGGGGCGGCCAGCCGGGCCACCAGCTGCCTGCCACGCCTGGCCCTGGGGCCACAGGCGCGGGACAATTGCCCCTTTCATGTTTGGATAAACAGCTCCCACTCCTTTGATTGCGGCTCTGCACTCCGGGGCCCATGGCCCGTGCACAGCCCAGAGGCCTGCGCCTCCTTGATGAAGCGTCACGTCGGAGCTCTGGCAGCTAACCTTGATTCTGCTGGTCCCTCTGTGCAGCCAGAGATCTCAAAGAGCTCTCCGCATCTTAAATAAACTGTGCTTCCCGTCAGGCTGAGATTATGTAATGTAAATACACAGGCGCAGACCTCAAAGCAGCCCCGGGCCTGAAGCCTGCGGAGAGCGGCCGCCTGGGGCACAGGGGATGCAGCTGAGCCAGAGGAGGGCGCAGGGCGGTCTGGACTGAGGGTGTGGAAGGCAGCGGGGCCCTGGGTGGAGGGGAAACCCACGTGCTGGGTCCGGGGGCAGCCCCCACGCCCAGCTAGCTCCCAGCCGGCAGGTCATGCCACTGTGGGACCCAAGCGTGAAAGCTTCTGATGTCAGCAGGCACATGAAATGTGCGTCTTATGTGAACCACCTGATGCTGGAAACGTGATCCGACCAGATGAGCCTGCAGGCCACCAAAGTTAATCTTTGTATGGCCAATTTGCACCTTCTTGTTCAGGGGACTTGCTTTTAAAGAGTCTACTTTCCAAATGGAGTTATGCATGAAACTCTTAAAATAAAGACTGATACAACTTTCATTTGCCAAATGGCTGAGGGGTTAAAGAATTTGCCTGTCATGCACGAGATGTAGGTTCGATTTCTGGATTAGAAAGATCCTCTGGAGGAAGAACTGGCAACCCACTCCAGTATTCTTGCCTGGAGAATCCCACAGACAGAGGAGCCTGATGGGCTACAATCCACTGGATCACAAAGAGTCAGATGCAACTGAGCAACTAAACATGCCTGAACACACAAGGGGGTTTTTTAGTTTGACTTTCTCATATTTACTTATAACTTGAGAAATAATGGTGCTGTTTTGATGGACATTTGAAACTTGAAATCCTGGGAAATCGCTAGCAAGGCCTGCTCTATCCAGCCTCCATATCCCAGTTACCACATCATTTTGTCTTGGTGACACTGTAAGAAGAAAGTCCTGGTGGGCACAGAATCAGAAACACAGCTGCAAACAGTGATCTGCAAGGGATGCCTAAAAATCCTGGGACACTTCCAACTTCAACTAGACCTGTGCTTTTACTAAGGATATTAGAAACGTTCGCTTCCAAGACAAATCGAGCAGCGAAAGGTAACCACTTCAGCTTTCCTTACCACAAAAACAAAAGTCAGCCAGAAGAACCCACACCCACGATGAGCACCAAAGTCCCCAGGCCCCGTCGCGTCCAGACTGGAGTTTTACGGTGGAAAGAGCAAGCGCAGAGCTGAGACTAGGCGTGTTCCCTGGGAGGCAGTCAGTTGACAAGCACCAAAACCAGCCCGGAAGCTACTACTTCCCCTGACAAGACAAGCGTGGGGCGGGAGCTGTCAGTGGGACGGGGCGGAGCGCATCTTCTCAAAGGACGACACGGGCATGGATACGCAGGGACACACGCCGCAAGCAAAGCTGAGATCGCCTGCTCAGAAGCGACACAGGGCTCCGGCGTTGACAGACAGGTGGCAGGTAGACAGGTGGACAGACAGGTCACCTGGGTCTGATTTAAAGAAGGGAGAGAAGGCGACAAGCTGGGTCCCTCAACAGGCGTACTGCCGTTGGTTAACCTGACCTTGAATTTCAAGGTCAGACTGTAGGGAGGAGTTTGAATCACGATGATCCAGAAGTGACAAGACTCTTGATGCTTGAGTGCGTTTGATTCGTGACACAGATGTGCAGTACCAAGAAAAGAGAGCGGGCCAATCTCTTTCATTTTAAAAGAAGTTTTATTGAAAGATAGTTGCTATACGGCATCGTGCTAGCTTCAGGTGTGCAGCAAGGTGATTCACTGGTGCACACGTGTGTGTACACGTGTGTGGTAAACATGCGTGTACACGTGTGTGGTACACGTGTACACACACGTGTGTGTGTATTCCATTTTAGATTTTTTTCCATTATGTGTTATTATAAGATACTGAGCGCAGTCCCCTGTGCTCTGCAGTGGGTGCACGTACAGTAGTGTGCCTGTGCTAACCCAGCCTCCCGGCTCATCCCTGCCCACGTCCCCCTTTGGAAATCCCTACCTCCCGGTTCATCCCTGCCCACGTCCCCCTTTGGGAATCCCTGCCTCCCGGTTCATCCCTGCCCACGTCCCCCTTTGGGAATCCCTGCCTCCCGGTTCATCTCTGCCCACGTCCCCCCTTGGGAATCCCAGCCTCCTGGTTCATTCCTGCCCACGTCCCCCCTTGGGAATCCCAGCCTCCTGGTTCATTCCTGCCCACGTCCCCCTTTGGGAATCACTTTGCGAGTCCGTCTCTGTTTTGTAAATCTAACCCCTTTCATTTGCGTTAGCAGGCAGCCGTGTGAAGAAATGAGTCCACAGGCCTCTTTAATCTAATGACAAGGCCACTAGCAGGGTCCCCTCCCAGGAAGCCTGAGGAATCGAGGCCACCCCTGCCGACGTGGACCCTGGTGGACAGTACTGGGACATCACCCAGGAGCCAGCGGTTTTGGTTAAGGTCAGATTTCAGCCCAACTCTGGACAGCTTGGCACGCGGTTGAAAAGCACCGGTAAGCGACCCATCTGATCAGAGAAGCCCCTCGGCTGTTCCTCGGGGCCACGGTTCTCTGAAAATTCACATCTGGGTCCCCCGGCCATGAGTATGGCTCTTCTGCTGGGGTGAACTCCTGACTCTTCTCACTTAACTCAGAGGGAGCTCAGAAAGATGTGGAGCTGGAGCGGACGTCTGCGGGAGATGATCAGCGGTCTTCATGGGGACCAGGGGGCTCCATGGTGACCAGGTGCTAGAAACATCTACGTGTTTTCAAGGCCCTGTTCTTGCATCATTTGAGAGCTGGTCTTGCCCTGGGCTGGGGCAAAAGTTGACACTCAGCCTGCAGTTTTAGGTTCATCTCAGCTGCAAAGAGCATAGCTGGGAAAGCTGAGAAAGACTTTCTTGCACACCACCCAGCCCCGCCACCAGCGTCAACCCCAGCACACAGCATTTGTAAGAAAAAATGACGCACAGTCCCGGAGGCTCCCTATCTGCAGCTGCTTCTGCACGAGGGTGATTAATGGGCAAGTTCCAGCACCACCCCTCCCCACTGCCTCCACTCTAATTCTCAAAGCTCCTCCTAGAATGTCCCCTTTGCACACCAGCTCCATCCTTCTTCCTTCTTGATGGTTCTGCAGTGGACTGAATATTTTCCTCCCAAATCCATATGTTGAAATTGATCCCTGGAGTGATGGTGTTAGGGGTGATGAGGTCATGGGGGTGGAGCCTTCATGAAGGCAATCAGAGCCCTTATAAAGGGACCCCCAAGAGACCCCTCACTCCATCTGCTGTGGGAGGACCTGGTAGCCTGCAGAGGCCCCACCAGAACCCGCCAGGCAGGCACCCGGCCAGGACATCCAGCCTGCAGAGGGTGAGGAGTGAGCGGCTGCTGTCTGTGAGCCGTCCCGCCTCCGCTTTTGTGCCCTTGTTGTAGCAGCCACCCCCACGGACCAAGAAGACCCATTCCTAGTCCAGTTTCCAAGTGGTGGAAATTACACACCCGGTTCTGAGCCCTCTGCATGCTGCAGCTTTGGGAGCTGACCTGCCTCCGGCTTTCGGCCAGGGACAACCCCGGGGCCAAGTCCTGAGATGGGAAGGGAGACAGACAGCAGGGCCCCTTAGACGTGGGGCAGCCACCAGTCACAGCCAGCACCCTTCCCGGGACCGCAGGGCGAGGGGAAACCGTGGTGCAAAGCAGCCAAACAGCCACAAAAGCCCCAGAGAGTTGCTCCCGAGGCCGGAGAGGTGCTCCCGAGGCTGGAGAGGTGCTCCTGAGGCCGGAGAGGTGCTTCTGAGTGTGCGGTATCCATCCGTGCCACTTTAAAGGTCGCCCTGAACGAGGGCTCTCTGTGAGCCGCGAAGTCAAACTGCCCCCTTTCTGCTCGTGTCTGTGACTCCCAAGTGCGGTCTCTGGGGTCCTCTGGGACCAGACGTGTGTGAACTGATTGTCAGCTCCCCAAAATGTCAGATTCTGGGAACCTGTTGTAAACAGTTTTGCTCCAGCAAGCCAGGGCCTAGAGTGGTTCTGGAAAAATGCTGGTCTGTAGTTGGAGGGTCTGATGGAGAGGCGGGTGAGATAGGACAGGGCTTCCGTCCATGATGTCTGAGTCTCCTCCCGGCCCCGTTTCTTTCCCACCTGTGCTCTGATCTGGTTGTCGGCAGAAGCTGCATCTTCCGCTTGCTTCATGCGACACAGAGCCCAGCATCTGTGATCAACCTGCTCCTCACAGCGCTAGCTTTGCCAGACCTGCACTCTAGAGAGAGCTGTATTCAAAATCCAAGAGGAGTGCAGGAAAGCTCAGGGCTTCCCAGGTAGCGCTTCTGGTAAAGAACCCGCCTGGCAATGCAGGAGACACAAGAGACGTGGGCTTGACGCCTGGGTCAGGTCGGGAAGATGCCTGGAGGAGGAAATGGCAGCCCACTCCAGTATTATTGCCTGGACAGTCCCATGGACAGAGGAGCCTGGCAGGCTATGGTCCATGGGGTCGTAAAGAATCAGACATGACTGAGCGACTTAGCATGCACAGAAAAACTCAAGTCAACCCCTGGGTCTCACGGGAGACAGGAGTGCTCAGGACGCCTTCACTCTGACTGACCTTTGAGTCCTGTTTCAACCTCACCCAGACTCACGTGAACTCAGAACCCCATCTTATAATTCACAATTCTAATGTTAAGACCTAACCAAATGGAATTAAATACTGGGTTTGCAGGTTAAAAAAAAAAAATAGCTTACACCTAAGAAGGGGGCTTGGGAAAGCTGTGAAACTTTAAGAGGACCACTAAAGCATCACTTAAATAGATGAATACAACGGGCTTTTACAAAGAGCAGGAAGGGAGGAACTGCTTAACACCTTATGCGTCTCCCCATCACAAATAGGATCCTGCGGGTGACACACGAGGCCCTCCTGGGATGCTCTCAGCTGCTCCAGCTGGGCGTAGACCCACAAACCTCTTCTCCAACATGCACACACTGATTTCGGAGTTCTCCGGCCGGCTCCTGGACCCCACCCTCCCCGCACCCCTGTGTTGACCCAGCTGCCACCGGCCGCCACAGCCCCTTTGAACACAGGGGTCTTTATCACGTAGGTTTTACTGGTGGTACCATGGCTGATATTTGCATTCCTACGCTGCTCAGACAGAAACCCATGCACACGTTTACATAGTTAACTGAGGGTCAGGAACACCCAAGCGCCATGGACTCTAACCCCCAGGAATAGAGAGGCTACGTGAAAAATGTGTTTGGAGTCAAAACACTCTAGCTGAATGTTCTCCCATTTCATTTACAAATTTTATAGCATGCTTGACTAGTTCTGTTTATATAGAGAATCTTTAACCTTTCCAGAAAAAAGAAAGGAAAAGAAAGCTACAGTACATTTTGAGGATGGAGCATCTCAAGGCCAAAGTCTTCATCATCTTTAAGGATCAACAGAAGCACTGGCATGGCCAGAACGCCTGCTGGTGGGCGAAGGCAAGTTTTGTTATTTACTGACGCAGACAGGCTGCTCCAACACCTGTGGTGAAGCCACCAGCATCCGGTCACTTCTCAGCAGCTGACGGTCAAGCCCCAAGCAGGGCCTGGGCCCAGCTCCCCCCGCATGGGAGGAGGAGGGGCGGGCAGCCCCCCGCTGCCCAGAGCTGGTCTCCGGCCTCTGCCTGTGCTTCCTCAGCTTCCCTCCAAGTCATTCCTGGGGCCCCTCCAGCAGGGCCCTACCAGAATTCTACCTGGGAGCTCAGGCTGAGGCCCATTCATGGCAGGGACCCCACCCCAGGTGTGACCCCCAGGAGGCCAGTGCCCCGAGGGGGCCCGGTGACAACCGCCATAGTCTTTGACAAGATGCCAACCCCCCATAACTTTTGGGTCATAAAGCAGACACGTGTTTCTGCTTGGGGGCTGGTCGCTGCTGAAATGCTTGCTCGGCCACATTCAGCATCATCCGCTTCCCTGCCTCGCGAGGCTGGGAGGGCCAGCGGTGTCAGGGGGCCCTTTTCATCCTCAGATCAGGACTGTGATTTCCCCTGAAATGGAGGCCACACTCCTGGCTTCACTGCTGCTGTATAACGCAGCCGCCTGTTGGTTTCCTTACTGCAGAAGCGGTGACTTACTAGGCTGGTCCCTCACCGCGATTTTGACCTCAAGGATTCCGATCCTAGTGGAAGATCAGTTCAGAGGTCAGTTTACCTGGTAACTGCTTTCTTTTCCATCGCTTGCCTCCTAGAGAGACTCTGCCCATCTGACTCACCTTCCTGCTACAGTAAATGGTCCGAGGATGTCCCTCGTGTGCGTGTGTGTGTGTGTGTGTGTGTGTGTGTGCATGTGTGTGTGTATACTGTGTCACATCCACAGAAACTTCCAGACCTGTAAATCAGAGTAATTTGAGTCTCAAATTTCTAGGGTGTCTCAATTAACTATTAAGAGTGAACTGTTTCACCTTTATAGGAAATATACATACACATGTATCATTTTAATGGTAAAGAAGAACAGCCAGATGGGAGAATAAATCAGCATATTCAGATCAGCAGACAAGGAACACCAGGAACACAGAGACTCACAGGACCCCAGGAGAGGCCACGGTGTCACACACTGAGAAGCAATTCTGAGCCCATATACGTATACTCACAGAGCACCAACTATTTGAATCCTGCAATTTCCTGAGGAATTGAGCTTTTCTCAAATGTCTCCCTTCAGCTAATAGACCATATATTAGCCCATAATACAATGAATCAGTGAACTAAATGTAGAAGCCAAAGTTATTAAAATCTTTAAAAGAAAGCAGAAGTTTTTTTAATTGGTTAAGCAAATATTTCTTAGATATAACATCAAATACACAATCTTCAAAAGAAAAAAACTGATAAATTGGACTTCAAAATCCAACTTTTGTGATTGAGAGACATCATGAAAAAAAAATAAAAAATCAACGCAAAGCCTGGGCAAAAAATGTGCAAACCTTATTTCTTACAAAGGGTTGTTTTGAGAATATATAAAAGAAACCCTTACAAATCAATAATAAAGATACAGACTATCCATTAAAAATGGGCAAAAGGATAAACAGATGTTTTTATCAAAAGAGATCACAAAATAATAGACATGAGAAGATATTCAACGTCATTAGTTATTAAGGAAGTGCTAATTAAAACTACACTGCGATATCGCCTTTCACTCAGGAGAGCGGCCAAAATAAGAAAGGCATTCAGTCCACAAATGCTTGAGATGTGAGCCCTCACACGTTGTCAGTTGGCGTGTAACATGGTTTATCCATTTTGTAAAACAGTTGGAAAGTTTCTTTGAAAACGAAATACAAAGCTCCCATCTGACCCAGAAGTTCCGCTCTAATCTCCTCACCCCCAAAGAAACAAAACCCGTCTGCATGAAGACTTGCACACAAGTGCTCAGAGTGGTTTTATTCATAATGAATAAAACATGGAAACAAGCGAAATGATCCTCAACTTGTGAATGGAGAAAGTCTGTGGTACGTCCACACGGCGAAAGAGAGCTCAGTACTAAAATCATAAACCACGTGCTGAGACATGGCAGAAGCTTAAAAATCATCGTGCCAAGTTGGGAGGGTGGCACCCCTCTCCAGTACTCTGGCCTGGAGAATCCCATGGAGGGAGGAGCCTGGTGGGCTGCAGTCCTTGGGGTCGCCAAGAGTCGGACACGACTGAGCGACTTCAAGTTGTGGAAGGTAAATGCAAAAGACAGTATGTTGTGTTTTATTTATATGACATGTCCAGAAAAGGCAAATTTATAGTGATTTAAAAAAAAGTAGATTAGTAAATGCCTGGGCTTTATGTGGAAATAAGGGTTGGCTATAATTGGGTACAAGAGATCTTTTGGGGCGGTCTGGATTGTGGTTACGGCTGTACAACATAAATGAGTTTGTACATTTATAAAAATCTTTAATCTGTACACTTGAAAGAGGTGAATTTTATATTATGTAAACTTCTAAAAGCTGTTCAAACAAAAGTTCCAGGTGCAGGTGAATGGAAGGAGCCCATTACCTGAGTGCCAGGTGATGCAGCTTATTTGTTCTCGCTCTGTCACGCGAGCCTTGCCAAGTGCTGCTGTTCACACAGAAGTAGAGTGATTGCAACACAAGAAGCAGGGTTAGTGTTTGCGCAAGGGGGCCCGGCAGGGGGAAGGGGTCTGGGGCGGAGGACCGCCCAGACCTGGGTGTGGGCAGCCTGGCCGCCCTGCCGCCTCCGGAGACCGAGAAGCTGCTGTGGGCTCTGTCTGTTTCTCTTGGCACACGGAGGAAGGAAGTGGGATAAGACTGGACGTTGGACACGTGAGATTCAAGGTCGCAAACAGGTCGAAAGCAACGGAATGGGAGAAGTAGGCCAAGCAAATAGTGCCCAGGATCAAGGAGGAGCAGCTGAGTCACTCTCCCCAGGAACAGTCTGGAGGAGGGTCCGCCTCCCCGCCTCCCTGGATGGAGAACATCAAACAGGAACGTTTGTGTCATTAAAACATAGCATCCCTGACTTCATTCCAGGCTCATAAAAGCACTTGATAAACTGAGATAAGAATTCAAACTTTAAGGCAGCTTTAAAAAGGTCTGAGACTATATATGCTTGCTTCTGGCAAGTTGAAGACACTTTGACATGGGTATATGAAAAGTTATGCGTGTTAACTTTATTTAAAGTTTTGTGAAGTCTTGGAGGTTGTATCACGTNATTCAACGTCATTAGTTATTAAGGAAGTGCTAATTAAAACTACACTGCGATATCGCCTTTCACTCAGGAGAGCGGCCAAAATAAGAAAGGCATTCAGTCCACAAATGCTTGAGATGTGAGCCCTCACACGTTGTCAGTTGGCGTGTAACATGGTTTATCCATTTTGTAAAACAGTTGGAAAGTTTCTTTGAAAACGAAATACAAAGCTCCCATCTGACCCAGAAGTTCCGCTCTAATCTCCTCACCCCCAAAGAAACAAAACCCGTCTGCATGAAGACTTGCACACAAGTGCTCAGAGTGGTTTTATTCATAATGAATAAAACATGGAAACAAGCGAAATGATCCTCAACTTGTGAATGGAGAAAGTCTGTGGTACGTCCACACGGCGAAAGAGAGCTCAGTACTAAAATCATAAACCACGTGCTGAGACATGGCAGAAGCTTAAAAATCATCGTGCCAAGTTGGGAGGGTGGCACCCCTCTCCAGTACTCTGGCCTGGAGAATCCCATGGAGGGAGGAGCCTGGTGGGCTGCAGTCCTTGGGGTCGCCAAGAGTCGGACACGACTGAGCGACTTCAAGTTGTGGAAGGTAAATGCAAAAGACAGTATGTTGTGTTTTATTTATATGACATGTCCAGAAAAGGCAAATTTATAGTGATTTAAAAAAAAGTAGATTAGTAAATGCCTGGGCTTTATGTGGAAATAAGGGTTGGCTATAATTGGGTACAAGAGATCTTTTGGGGCGGTCTGGATTGTGGTTACGGCTGTACAACATAAATGAGTTTGTACATTTATAAAAATCTTTAATCTGTACACTTGAAAGAGGTGAATTTTATATTATGTAAACTTCTAAAAGCTGTTCAAACAAAAGTTCCAGGTGCAGGTGAATGGAAGGAGCCCATTACCTGAGTGCCAGGTGATGCAGCTTATTTGTTCTCGCTCTGTCACGCGAGCCTTGCCAAGTGCTGCTGTTCACACAGAAGTAGAGTGATTGCAACACAAGAAGCAGGGTTAGTGTTTGCGCAAGGGGGCCCGGCAGGGGGAAGGGGTCTGGGGCGGAGGACCGCCCAGACCTGGGTGTGGGCAGCCTGGCCGCCCTGCCGCCTCCGGAGACCGAGAAGCCGCTGTGGGCTCTGTCTGTTTCTCTTGGCACACGGAGGAAGGAAGTGGGATAAGACTGGACGTTGGACACGTGAGATTCAAGGTCGCAAACAGGTCGAAAGCAACGGAATGGGAGAAGTAGGCCAAGCAAATAGTGCCCAGGATCAAGGAGGAGCAGCTGAGTCACTCTCCCCAGGAACAGTCTGGAGGAGGGTCCGCCTCCCCGCCTCCCTGGATGGAGAACATCAAACAGGAACGTTTGTGTCATTAAAACATAGCATCCCTGACTTCATTCCAGGCTCATAAAAGCACTTGATAAACTGAGATAAGAATTCAAACTTTAAGGCAGCTTTAAAAAGGTCTGAGACTATATATGCTTGCTTCTGGCAAGTTGAAGACACTTTGACATGGGTATATGAAAAGTTATGCGTGTTAACTTTATTTAAAGTTTTGTGAAGTCTTGGAGGTTGTATCACGTTGTCCCGTCCCCATTAAATATGTCATATTTTACAGTTTTGAAGAATCTCTTTGTAAAAAAAGGTAAATTTGTAAATTCTTCCCCCTAAACAACTACACTTAACAGGCCTTTTAAAAAGCTGATTTGCAAGTGCTGAACACTAACATTAAGAAAGAGCCTCTGTATCGCTCAGAAGACGCAGGCTCCCCAAGCGTGTGGCCAGGGCCCGGGAACCGGGATAGAACCATTGGCTGTTCTATGAAATCTCAGCCTAGACCCTTTGAAAGAGCGGCCGCAGCCTGGAGACGTGCAGTCAGCCTGGTCCCCGCGGGCCTGGGAGGCCGAGGCAGGGCCTCTCGAGCTCTGGACCGGGAGCTACGGTTAGCATCCCACGGAGCCCGCGACCCACCGCCCTCAAGGCCTCCCGGGGCGAGGTGGCCGCGGAGGTGTCCCTGCGGCTTTCTGCTCAGGGCCCCAAACACTGCACATATTATGTGAGCAAGGGTGGCAGCAGCCCGCCACCTCGTGGGGCACGCCGGCCTGAGGTCCCGCCCCCTGCGCTGTGCCGGCTGACCCCGTGCACAGGGCAGGGGTGGGCGCCGTGGGGCCCATGACCATGAGTCAGCCGACCACAGTCAGTGGTTCGCAGAGTGTTTGCGGCAGCAGGTAAACGTCATCATGCCTTTCCGTGTGCAGCGAGGGGCGTAAATGCCAGTTCATTCCCGCAGGAAGAGGCGCCAGGCCTGTCCTCAACCCGAAGCACCTTGCTCGCTTTCAAGGTGAGGAAACCACCCACGAAGCACCATTGAACAGGACTCCCACCGGCCAGGTTGCTCCAAGCGCTCCTTCTCCTCTCTCGACACCCAGCCGCCATCAGGCGCCTCAGGCCACATGCTCCGTCTGGCCTGCCCGCTGCCCCTGGCAGGGACCCCACGTCTCTGTCTTCGCGGACCCTTGTCCTGGGCACAGACCCCATCACCCTGCCCTGCTCCCCACCCTCACGCCAGCCCTGCCTTTAAACTCGGGCCCTGGGCCCCCTCTCTGACCGCTCTTCTGGGCCAGCCCGGGACACTCACTCACCCCTCCAGACCCAGGAAGCCGGGCAAAAGAGCCCAGCGCAGGCACCTGCCAGGAGAGACAGGAGATACTGTAGTTCAAGTTCTTGCAATAGTGCCTGCTTTGTAAGGAACGCAGGACAGTCGGATGGCATCACTGACTCGATGGCCATGAGTCTGAGCACGCTCCGGGAGTTGGTGATGGACAGGGAGGCCTGGCGTGCTGCGGTCCAGGGGGTCACAGGGAGTTGGACACGACTGAGAGATTGAGCTGATCCGTAAGGCCGGGCCAGCAGGGGTGGTGGAATCGACAGCAGTGGGAGGGGTGAGTCACGGCGGCGGGGACGGAGCAGCAGCAGTGATGCTTGTATGTGGTCGTCGCAGCGGATGCTCTGGGCCTGACAGCACCGATCGGGGTGGGGACGGTGGCGGTGGAGGTCTTGGCAGGAGGGCTCCCTAGGATGGTGGTCATCACGGCAGATGCTCTGGGCCTGAGAGCGCCGATCGGGGTGGGGACGGTGGCTGTGGAGGTCTTGGCAGGAGGGCTCCCTAGGGGTGCGCAGCTGCAGGGAACAAACGGCTCTCGGTGAAACACTCCATCTCAGAGGACACAAGGGGCCGTGCGTCCCGGGTCGGGTCTGAGGCTGGGGGCAGCGTGCCGTATCGTGGACGAGGGGAGGAGGGATGGCTCGTGCCCTGCCCTCCCTGTGGTCTGCGTGGCCCTGTAACAGTGCCGGCAGCTGAACCAGCAGATGCGGCTGTCCCACAGTCTCGGGCACTGAAGGTGAGTCAGGCAGGGTCCCCGAGGCCTCTCTCCTGGGCGTGCAGATGGCCGTCGGCTGCCCGTGTTCTTACAGGGTCGTCTCTGTGTGTGTATCTGTGTCCAGATCTCCACCTTATAAGGACACCCCAGAGCATGAGGGCCCACCCTAATGACCTCATTTTACCTTACTTACTTTTTCAAGGCCCCAACTCTAAATGCAGTCAACGTTGTGAGGACGCCAAGCTGTGGATTCCAGGGTTCAGGCTTCAGTCTGTAGCATCGTCTTCATCAGCCCCAGGTAGGGAACAGGTTCATCACTGAACAGCCAGTGGGGTCAGTGTGCTCTGAGATGAGGGGGTGGGGGGTGTAGGAACTTGAACAAAACAAAGGTTATCTAAGGAAGGAAAAGGGGAAAATGATGGCTGTGTAACCAAGAGTGTTGATCTCTCTGGTTTTCACTGTTTCCCCCTAAATCCTGGGGCTTTAAAACCAGAGTATCTGCATGTCAGCGCACAGGCCTGGCCACTGACTGCCCAGAGAGAGGGTAGCACTGAGGCTGACCCTGGTGGGAATCCCCGATCTACCTGCTCCCCCAGAACGGGCAGGTCCCAGCAGGACACAGCCTTTCTGCTGGAGCCGTGAGCCCAGGGAAGTGGGCAGAGGGCCCTGTTTCCCCAGCCTCGTCCCCCAGAGGACTGACGGCCTCGGTCTAACTCTGACACTCACTACACATCCAGCTGTTCCAACGCAAGGCCCATGGAGGGGAATCTGTCTTCTGCCACCTGGCACATGGCTTTGCAGACACTGCCAAGACTTTCAGACCCTGGAGGAACCGTGAGCCAGAAGCACGTTTCAGCCACCAAGTGCTGGGGGGGGGGTAACGGAGGCCAGCCAAGGCCTACAGACCAACCAGAGACACCCACGTGGCGGGCAGGGGGACCCAGAAAATGCAATCGGAGAAGACAGACGATGTGTGACCTTCCTTAAATCCTGTCACAAACGTTCCCGTGTCCATGAAGCCTTTGCAGGAGACAGACGACGTGTGACCTTCCTTAAATTCTGCCACAAACATTCCCGTGTCCATAAAGCCTGTGCAGGAGTCTTGGAGAAAAGATGCTTGCCGAGTGAATCACAGCTTTAGCGTACCTGGGGCTTCTTCGCAGAGACATATTCGAGCACCGACACATGGAGGACTGGAAACCACACCCTCCAAGGCTCTCTCCTCCTGAGCCATGTCCACTGAGGCTGCAGACCCACGGAAGCATGCAGACCAGGCTCGGAGATCCGGGAGGGGGCGCAGAGGCCTTCGGGGAGGCGCAGAGGAGAGCCCCAGGTTTTCTGACTCATGCATTGTCCATCGGGGTGGGGGGTGACCCCGGCAGGAAGGGTGGGCCGTTTCTGGATTTGGGGGTAGAGGCATCAGAGCTGTGGGGTACCCCCAGAGCAGCACAAGGGCCCATCCAGGGCTGGAGACCCTCGGCCCGGCCCGGGGGGCTGGCAGGGCTGCGTCGCGAACAGGCCGGATCTTTCCAGCACTGCCGCTGACCGGAGCCCCAGGTCCGCTGGTGCAGCCGACCCTCCCCTGGGTTTCTTTCCACCCGTGAGTCCCTGTCCTGGGCTTTGTCCAGTGGCCAAAGGGCTTTTCCACCCAAAACGTGACCTTACCGATGGCCACCGGGGCCGCTGGAGCCATGAGGCTGGCGTACGACTTGCTGGGAGCCACACTAGATGCAGGGTCTTTTCCGCCCCACCTCTGGGGTGTTGGTCAATTTCCCCCAAGCCCCTGGAGGTGGACAGTGACCCTGGGCCTCCCAAACTCAGCGTCCACCTCTCTGGACGCAGTGCGTGCGTGCTGCACCTCGTGCAAGGGGCTGGCAGGGAGGAGAACCAGCTCCCGGGGGCTCAGACCCCCACTACCTGCCCCCCAGTCCTGGCCGGAGCCGCCGGGGTCTCCGCAGAGGCCCTCACTCCGGAGGCCGTCGGGGCGGGCCTCTCCGGCCTCACTGTCCGCGGTCCGCTCTCCCCCAGCGACCCCTCCCCCAGTGGGAACGAGCCTCAGCTTGGACCGTGCCCCTTCTGCCGGCCGCCTCCCCTCCTCGTGTGACGTGTCCTTTGGCCTCTGCGTGCGCCTCTCAGGCCTGTCTCTATTTTAACCACACGCTGTGGTGCCGGGTGTGGGGGGCTTTCAGCGGCACCTCTTGGAGTCTGGCGGCATCGCTGGGAGGGAAGCTGCCTCTGGCCACTGGTTCTGCTTGAGGGCAGCTGAGATTTCTGTCCACTGCTTCCTTTATTTTGAGTTACAGAAGGCAGGTTTCTCTTTTAAGTACATGTATTTAGATAGAGGTTTCTAGCAAGACATGTTGTGTATGGAGGTCCTGCTCAGTCATGCCCAACTCTTTGTGACCCCATGGACTGTCACCCACCAGGCTCCTCGGTCCACAGGACTCTCCAGGCAGGAATGTGCTGGAGAGAGTTGTCCTCCAGGAGCTCTTCCCCACCCAGGGGTCGAGCCCGAGGCTCCCGTGTCTCCTGCACGGCAGGTAGATTCCGTACCCACTGAGCCACCTGGGAAGCCCCTGTCATAAATAACGCTTTCATAATCCCATGAGTCAGTTTCTGGATTTTTTTATTCTTTTCCATGAATTAATGTTTCTCTCCCTATTCCAACATTGACACACTTGGTTCTATTTATCCCCAGGCACTTTTGTCTTTAAGAAAAGTTACAATTAGTGACCTTCATTCATGGTGTGGGGTATATCAGATCAGATCAGTCGCTCAGTCGTGTCCGACTCTTTGCAACCCCATGAACTGCAGCACGCCAGGCCTCCCTGTCCATCACCAACTCCCGGAGGTCACTCAGACTCACATCCATCGAGTCAGTGATGCCATCCAGCCATCTCATCCTCTGTCGTCCCCTTCTCCTCCTGCCCTCAATCCCTCCCAGCATCAGAGTCTTTTCCAATGAGTCAACTCTTCGCATGAGGTAGCCAAAGTACTGGAGTTTCAGCTTTAGCATCATTCCTTCCAAAGAAATCCCAGGGCTGATCTTCAGAATGGACTGGTTGGATCTCCTTGCAGTCCAAGGGACTCTCAAAATATAACATTGCACTTGATATTCTGCACTGATTTTCTACCAAGAACGAGACTAATGGCTTATTAATGATGTTTATAGATCCTTTGAGTTTTATATATAGACAATTGCATCATTCTTAAGTATAATACCTTAAAATCTTGCTTTCCGATCCTTATATATATGTTTAAAAACAAGCCGAAATCAAATTTCAGAAGTTAAAATCTCAGGGCAAGGCTGACTGGAAATGTGAGGCCAGCCACGCTCAACTTGAGCGAGTAGTCCTGAGATCTTTGCTGTCGTGTGCAACAGCTGCCGTAGGACTTCTGGGATGTGACGAATCGGGTTTAGAAAACTGTCTTCCATTCGGATTGCCATAAAATGTATTGGCATAAACCTGGACACTTTTGAGTGGAAAAGGGGTCCATTACACAAATACAACATTTGAAAGCAGGGCCATCCTGAACAAGGCAGAAGATATGGTTATAATGATAGTGATGCTTTATTATTAAACACACATCAAGCACAATTAAGCCTAGAATTAATTGAGTTGATTGTATGTAATTTCCCCTTTAAACTTTTTCTGTAGTTAACTGGGGCTTCTCCTGTGGCTCAGCAGTAGAGAACCGGCCTGCGATGCGGGAGAGTAGCAGGAGTCCTGGGTTCTGTCCCTGGGTTGGGAAGACCCCCTGGAGCAGGAAACGGCAACCCGCTCCAGTATTCTGGCCTGGGGAATTCCATGTACAGTGTTAACTGACTTTTGGTGACCTCGCGTTCCTGGGATAAGCTGTATGTGGGCCTCATGCGTCTTATTTTTTATAGAATGCATTTGCTTTGTTTGTTATTAGATGCGAAAGATTTTAGCATCTGAGTTTCTGGCCAAGGCGGAGTTTAATTTTCAATTTTCATGACATCTTATGCAGTGTTTGTTAACCTTCTCAATTACAACAGGGAGCTTACTTTCTACATTCTAGTTAGTATAAGATTAAGTTATTTCTTATTTGAATATTTCCTTGAATTTACCAGTATATTTATTTAAAAGTGGTATTCTTTTCTTGTTGAAGAATTTTTAACTACTGGTTAAATTATCGTTAAATTATCTTTACGTAAGATTATTTTCGTTTTCAGCAAGTTTCTTACATTATGTTTTTCTGGAAAGTTGTCAATTTAATATGTTTTGAAATTTAATGTAATAAAGCTTTTCATAACGTTAATCTCTGCAGCATTATAGCTGTGTTTCTTTTTAATAACCTTGTGGTTTATTTATACCATTTATCTCTTGTTCCCCATCTACTTACTGGCTGTTTAAAGTCACACGTGTTGGCTCTTTGTTGATCTCTGCTGTGAGGTCATTCTGTTTATGAGTTTCTGTTTGTCTTTCTATTCGACTTTTCTTTCCTTTATTCAGGCTTGTTCTACACTCACTTCTCATTAATATTTAGTCATTCTTATGTCTTTGTAAGCCTTTAAGCCTATACATTTCCCTTCAAGTACTGTTTTAGTGGAACACTCAAGTTTTAGTATGTAGTTTTTTTTTAGTTTTTTCCATGCAAAATACTTGTTAATTTTCTCTTGTGCTTTATTTTTCAACCTATGATTTATTTTAAAATGTACTTTTCAATTTCCAACTCTATGAGATTTTACATGATATGATTTCAAACAGCTGTATATCTGGTAGATAATATTATTTATATAAAATCAATTCCTCCAACTTATTAAAGATTTTTTTCATGACCAATATGCCGTCCATGTTTTAAAATGTTCTGTGGGTTCAGTCATCACTCTGGGTGTTCCTTAAGTCATTGTTTCTGAATGTTCTTCATATTGTCTATATTCTTACTTGGTTTTCTGTTCTCTGAGAGTTGTACTAAAATCTTCCACTACGTTGGTATTTTTCCAGTTTATGTGAGGAATTCTTTCAATTTTTGTTGTATGTAGTTTGAGGTTATTTTACTCAATGCATACAATTCTCAATGCAAATATTATTATTTGTAACTTAACTTGTAACTTAAACATTACTAATTACATAGTGACTAGTCCTCTAATAATGCATTTTCTTGTATTTAAAGTCTATTTTATCCGGCACTAATATCAGCACGCTCTACTGAATCTAATATCCACGCGAGTCTCCGTGTGCCTGGCACACCTGCCGTCACCCTTCTCTCCAGTGCGCAGTGTCTTCCTAAGCAGATGCTATGTCACCCGCGGTTCAGCTTGAGGACCAAGGCCCGCATCCCCTGAGCTGTCGGTGGGGTCCATCTCTGGCAGCTCCAGCAAGGCACCTTGTGGGACCTTTCCTTCTGACAAACAGATCTGGTGCCAAAGGTAGCACAGCCATCCGGGGAGCAGTCCATGCCCCCAGCCAGTCGGCACAGGGATAAAGGTTTTGCCCTCCGTCAGCCTCAGGCAGTTTGGAAGGGACGCTGTTACTCAGGTGCAGAATGAAAAAGATATATGTGTGTGTGTGGCTTCCCTGGTGGCTCAGAGGTTAAAGCGTCTGCCTGGAATGCAGGAGACGCGGGTTCGATCCCTGGGTCGGGAAGATCCCCTGGAGAAGGAAATGGTAACCCACTCCAGTATTCTTGCCTAAAGAATCCCATGGACAGAGGAGCCTGCAGGGCCATAGTTCATGGGGGTCGCAAAGAATCAGACCCAACTGAGTGGCTAAGCGCATCACAGCACATACTTGTGCACACACACACACAGACACGCACACACACACACACGCACACACACACACACACGCCCATGTTAATGCACAAGCATATATTTATGTAGAATTTTTGATTAATTATAATGTGAGAGTTAATTGGAATATCTAATCTACCATTTTGCTAGAATTTTTTTTTAACATTTTATTCCTTTAAGCTCAGACAAAGTTTATTTCAGTGATGAGATGGAGCTTTGATTTTATCATCATTCCTAACCATGCGTCTCTCGCTGATCGCAGGTCTCACCTTTACGTGTTAAACAGTTAGTTGCCGTAACACTGACACCTGATTAGTTTGATTTTCCGTCTCTATTAGACTAAACAGAGGGATGCTGGCAGAGCAGCGAGAGTCGGTCATCGGGAGACTTTCTAAAACAAACACAGGAAAGGCCAAACGGAGGTGTTTCTAAAATATACAAATACCAAGAGGTCCTTAATTCTGGTACCTAAAGTTAGAGAAAGCAGTCAGGATCAAAATTATATATCAAATTATGGTGTGCTAAAATTCAGGCTTTTAAAAGAAATGAGGAACCTATGTTACGAAATCAAGTCTTTCGAACTCTTCCTCAGCCCCTTGAAGCTCTCTGCCTTGGTGGGGGAAGGTCCCTTTACTGCTTGGAAACTGAAGCGGAAGAAGAGAGCGTTGTGGCACGAGCTTTGTTCACTGGCCACAGCGCGGAGACGTGGGAACTTAGGGCAGATCGACTCCCCACCCGGTGAGGGGGCCTGGTTCTAAAGAGCGAAGACGCTGCGAGGAGGGAGCCCCTCGCGGCAGACCGCCGTGCTTGACACTCACCCTGGGAAGGGGCGGGCTTCGTAAGAGCATGATGCCACCGTCTTTTTATCCATTCTTGGTCTTCAGTGCCTGGTCCTGACCAGGATGGGTGTGTCATGTAATTGTCTAATGTAGTAAAATCAGCGTTTGACGAGACTCGGGGTCTGAGGTCAGATTCGTTGCCCTTTGGCCTTGGTCCCAGCTGGCTGTTTTCCCTTGCTGTTTGTAGCTCCCTTTCTTATCTCTGGATCCTTTAACTTAGAAATTCAGGCTCACCCCTGCTGAAGGTGAGGACTGCAAAGAGGTGAGCAGAACCGGATGGTTCTGGGGGCTCACCCCTGCTAAAGGTGAGGACTGCAGAGATGTGAGCAGAACTGGATGGTTCTGGGGGCCCCGAGAGCTGGGCTCCATGACACCTCCTGCACGAAACACGGGTGCTTGTTGGCTACTGGCGTTTATTGGTGACAGATTGCATAATTAGTCTTCCTCTTTTCATGTAAATTCCACAGATTTGCTTTAGTTGTCAAATGAGGATATAAGCCTTAAGTAGGACTCTCAGAGCTTTTTGTATAATACTTGTCAAAATTATCAACTCTTTTCAAATGCAGTATTTAAATTTTGAAAATAGCAAACAAAATGCTATTTGTTTAGGACATTTTTCTGCAAAGTGGAATGTCATGTTAAAATGTAATGATTGGAACACTAATTTGTCTGTCCTTATTTTGTTTAATGTTGACATTCTAGGAATTAGTGAACTAAAATGGACTGGAATGGGTGAATTTAACTCAGAGGACCATTATATCTACTACTGCAGGCAGGAATCCCTCAGAA
>SJYM01006358.1:70349-80606 GCA_006410775.1 Tragelaphus imberbis
GGGATTTCTTTGGAAGGAATGATGCTAAAGCTGAAACTCCAGTATTTTGGCCACCTCATGCGAAGAGTTGACTCATTGGAGAAGACTCTGATGCTGGGAGGGATTGGGGGCAGGAGGAGAAGGGGACAACAGAGGATGAGATGACTGGATGGCATCACTGACTCGATGGATGTGAGTCTGAGTGACCTTCGGGAGTTAGTGATGGACAGGGAGGCCTGGCGTGCTGCGGTTCATGGGGTCGCAAAGAGTCGGACACGACTGAGCGACTGATCTGATCTGATGTTGTTTAATTATAGTTAATGTTACCCTCAGCATCGGAAACAAGACTTATGAAGAACGAGAAGGCCGGGCAGGGACCCAGGGAGACGAGTGGAGAAAATGACAGTGCTGGTCATCGCGAATCTGGCAGCAGAACAAGTAAACTGATGCGCAATATTTGTCAAAATGCGTAGTATTTTGCAAACGAAATTTGCAAAGATAGCATCAAGTTAGAGAATATGTTTCTAGGAAAGAACACAAGTTTCATGGATAGCTAATTAATTCTGACAAATTATCTTTAATTTCGGAGAAGGCGATGGCACCCCACTCCAGTACTCTTGCCTGGAAAATTCCATGGATGGAGGAGTCTAGTAGGGTGCAGTCCATGGGGTCACGAAGAGTCGGACACGACTGAGCGACTACACTTTCACTTTTCACTTTCATGCGTTGGAGAAGGAAATGGCAACCCACTCCAGTGTTCTTGCCTGGAGAATCCCAGGGATGGGGGAGCCTGGTGGGCTGCCCTCTATGGGGTCGCACAGAGTCAGACACAACTGAAGTGACTTAGCAACTTAGCAATCTTTAATTTACTTGACGTTTAGACCATGTCAGTAACCATGTCTCAAACAATCTATTTCAAGTGTTATTTTTTCCAGGGTGGATACTATAAAACACTCTGCGGAGATTCATCTGATCATCCACTCTTGTAAACATCTCAGGATCAGTGTGTCTTGTCCCCTGCAGAAGAACTGAAGATTTTGCAACCAAGTGGGAGGTGGGTTGGAAAGGAAAGCCCAGACTTTGTTAGTCATACCTCATGAGGGCAACTGAGGAGCTACTCAGGATTTGTGAAGCTGTGATTTATAAAGCCAGCTACTTGATGGCACGCACCCACTTCAGGAAAATCGCATGTAACGCTGACCCCCCTCCCCACTGCCGCTTTGGAAGAGCTCCTCAGAGTTAGCTGAAATGCTGTCTTCCAGGCTATACTCCTCATTTTGCCCCAAATAAAACTTAACTCTCAACTCTCACATTGTGCCATGTTTTCGGCTGACAATAATATGGCTTCCCCTGGTGCCTCAGATGATAAAGAATTGCCTGCAATTCAGGAGACCCAGGTTCAATCCCTGGGTCAGGAAGATCCCCTGGAGAAGGAATGTGACTAGACTCCAGTATTGCTGTCTGGAGAGTTCTGTGGACAGAGGAGCCTGATGGGCTGCAGTCCATGGGGTCCCAAAGAGCTGGACACGCTGAGTGACTAACACACACAGAAAGAAATCCGTGTATATTCCGTCTTCATTTCTGTTTCTGGCACAGAATTTTGAAACCCTTGGAATTTCCTCTATTAAGAGTTATAAAAAGTGTCTTTTGTTATGTTAATAAAGCAACTTTCAGAAAGCCCCTGGGGTGGGGCGTGTTGCCAGCAGAGAGGGCTGGAACTTGCAGCCCCACCTCCCAGGCCCCGCCCAACCTCTGGGGAAGGTAGAGGGCTAGAGGTTGCGCTGGATCGCCAACAGCTAATCTTGATTAACTGTGCCTGCCTGATGAAGCCTCCACAGAAACCCAAAAGGACAGGGCTAGAGAGCTTCCAGGCTGGTGAACGCGGGGCGACTTGCGGAGTGGGCCCCAAGAGTGCACGGACGCATCACATGCTTTGCTTTCCCACACTTTGTCCTTCGCTCTCTCGGCTGCTCCCGGGTCTCACCCTTTCATAACAGACCAGTCATCTAGTAACCAGAATGTTGGTCTGAGTTCTATGAGCTGCTCTAGCAAATTAGTCCAACCGCCAGAAGACACTGTGTGCGCCCGCTCACCTCTCTGGAACATTTCCTGGGAGCATCTGAGAGGCGGTCTCCTGGGCCACCGTCCCCAGCAAAGTCCCCGAATAAACACGACCTAATAGCACTATGACATGTTTCCTTTTTATTCTTAAGTCAATATTACTGAGGGAGCTTTATACACTAAAATGTACCCATTTTAAGTACAAAGTTTGGTGTATTCTGACAAATGTATGTAAACATCATTACAAGGAAGATACAGACATTTTTCATCAACCTCAAAAATCCCTCTCTAGCCAATCGCCACTGCAGGCTATTGGCTCCAAGAAACCATGGGCATCACTTCTACAGGCAGGGATTAGAGCTGGCCTTCCGGGAGCCTCTTGTGAGTGGCATCGTGGTGTGCACTCTTTCCTGTCCTTTCTGTCATCCTTATGACGTAGACATGAGTCTGTATTGCTCCTGTCTCAGTGGGAACCTTTCTGAGTGGCAGCCCCGTCTGGACGCAGCCCACCTGTCCATCCATTCGCCTGTCGACAGGGTCTGCACTGCTTCCAGATTTAGCTCCTACAGATAACGCTTCTGTGGGCCTTTGTATACAGATCCTTGTACGAATGCTGTTTCTTTTTCTCTTGGATACGGAACTGGGAAGGTAGTTGCTGGATCGCATTTTAAGTGTATTTTTAGCTTTAAAGGAAACTACTAGGCTGATTTCTAAAGAGGTGTTGCTCACTGACATGCCCACTGGGAACAGATGAGAGCTCCAGTTCCTTGTTTCAACCCTTCAGTGCTCAGCACTGTCAGGCTTTTTAATATCAGCCATTACAGTTGGTAACTGATGTATTACCTCCTTGTATATTTGCATTTCCCTGGGAAATAGTGATGCCAGTGCTGTTTCACACGCTTCTATCCCATCCACATATCTTCTCATGTGAGCGTTTGCTTGAAGCTTTCCTTCTTTATGTTGGCTTGTCTGTCTTACTCTTGTGTGATTTCTTTGTCTCTTTGGATATAAGTCTTTCATACTGACGTGGGTAAGACAGAGCCGTGATAGTTCAAAGCAAGGAGCAAGCAGTTAGAGTTTTCCTTAAAACAGGAAAAGTGCATTAATATTATTTCATAATAGTCAAGAGGAACAATGACATGACGTATTTCCAAGTCCCTGTATGCTTATCTGAGACAGTGGTATAACGGGAAAAGTGCTGGGCCGGGAAACCAAGACTCCAGGGTCTAAACTTGGAGAACGCAGTGGCAACCCACTCCAGTGTTCCTGTCTGAGAATCCCACAGACGGGGGAGCCTGGTGGGCTGCCATCTATGGGGTTGCAGAGTTCGACGCAACTGAAGCAACTTAGCAGCAGCAGCAGCAGCAGCAGCCTGGAAACTGAAGAGACAGCTGGGAGTGTGGCCATGAGGGTTTGGGAGGCGAGGAGTAAGAACTGGAGCTGGAGTCGCCTGGCTGGAATGGAGTTCGTGCCACCAGTTTCAGCCCAGGCAGACAGCTTTCCTGCGCCTCAGTGTCTTCCTTTATATGACTGGAAGAGTGTCTTCTTGGGTTCAGTTCAGTTCAGTTGCTCAGTCGTGTCTGACTCTTTGTGACCCCATGAATTGCAGCACGCCAGGCCTCCCTGTCCATCACCAACTCCCAGAGCTTGCTCAAACTCCTGTCCATCGAGTCGGTGTTGCCATCCAGCCATCTCATCCTCTGTCGTCCCCTTCTTCTCCTGCCCCCAATCCCTCCCAGCATCAGAGTCTTTTCCAATGAGTCAACTCTTTGCATGAGGTGGCCAAAATACTGGAGTTTCAGCTTCAGCATCAGTCCTTCCAAAGAACACCCAGGACTGATCTCCTTCAGAATGGACTGGTTGGATCTTCTTGCAGTCCAAGGGACTCTCAAGAGTCTTCTCCAATACCACAGTTCAAAAGCATCAATTCTTTGGCCCTCAGCCTTCTTCACAGTCCAACTCTCACATCCATACATGACCACAGGAAAAACCATAGCCTTGACTAGACGGACCTTTGTTGGCAAAGTAATGTCTCTGCTTTTGAATATGATATCTAGGTTGATCATAACTTTTCTTCCAAAGAGTAAGCATCTTTTAATTTCATGGCTTTTTGGGTTAATGTAAGAAATAATTCATGCAAAACACTGAGCACTTAGTGAGTCTTTAATAAACAGCACTCTTGACTAGCCTGCTGGTGCTGTCAAACGGTCTGTGGAGAGTAAACAGATTTAGGATCAAAGTCCTTAGCCCTCTGAGGTTTCACCTTCTACAGCTGAGATTTATTGAGATGCTTCCCTTGTGGCTCAGCTGGTAAAGAATCTGCCTGCAATGCAAGAGACCCCTGGTTTAATTCCTGGGTCAGGAAGGTCCCCCGGAGAAGGGATAGGCTACCCACTCCAGTGTTCTTGGGCTTCCCTGATGCCTCAGCTGGTAAGGAATCCGCCTGCAATGCAGGAGACCTGGGTTCGAGCCCGGGGTTGGGAAGATCCCCTGGAGAAGGGAAAGGCTACCCACTCGAGTGTCCTGGCCTGGAGAACTATACAGTCCATGGGGTCACAAAGAGTCAGACATGACTGAGCAACTTTCACTTTAGACTTTTTCACTAAACAGAACAGGGTAATAAGTGATGCTTAGTCCCATGAGCTAAAATTTACCTGAGGCTCAATACAAGAGAATAACTTGAGGAAACTGAAAATATGGTTTTATTCACCATGTTCTTAAATTTTTCAGATACTTAAGTAACATGTTTGTACATTCACCTAGTATTTTATCCATGCAAAAAGGAGAACAAATCAAGTTATGCTTGTCACTAAAAAATAAGTTAAAAAACAGGCCTAAAACATGTTTCATCTAAGGATGCTCATCTTGATGCCATTAAGCTTATTTTCTGTGGTACTTCTTTTGTGATGTATTTTCAATCTTTGCTCTCTCTGATTTCTTACTGTTAATTTGCTGATGGTTTTGAGGCATGTTTTTATGCTTTGCGCATAACTATTCAACCAGCAAAGCAATAAGTAAATTATTCTTATAGGGAAATACTAAACCCTAAAACAAACCCCAAAATAGCTAGAAAAAATCCTTTTTAAGAGTTAAGTCCTAAATTGTTTACTAATCAAAAAATGAAGCATATTTAGGTAAAACAAAAGACGAATAATTTGATTTTAGCATTTGAATTCACACATGTCTTTGTTATTTCAATTCAATTACATCCTGAAATGTGATAGGGCAAGTTTTTGAAACAGACCTCACCTCTACCCAAAACCCCGAATGATCTTAGTCATGATTCTTAAGTAAAACAGCCATTTTGAGCTTTCATAGAGTTAACTTTAACTTTTTTCTTTTCTTCCCCCAACCTTCAGAGATGCCAGACTCACATTATTATTTTTGAGAAGATGATATTGTTTTCAAAGTCTCAGCAGTTCAGTTCTGTTCAGTCATTCAGTCATGTCCGACTCTTTGTGACCCCATGGACTGCAGCACGCCAGGCCTCCCTGTCCATCACCAACTCCCGGAGCTTGCTCAGACTCATGTCCATCGAGGCAGTGATGCCCTCCAGCCATCTCATCCTCTGTCGTCCCCTCCTTCTGCTTTCAGTCTTTCCCAGCATCAGGGTCTTTTCCAATGCGTCAGTTCTTCTCATCAGGAGGCCAAAGTATTGGAGTTTTCACTTCAGCATCAGCCCTTCCAATGAATATTCAGGACTGATTTCTTTTAGGATTGACTGGGTGGATCTTTTTGTAGTCCAAGGGACTCTCAAGAGTCTTATCCAAACCACAGTTCAAAAGCATCAGTTCTTCAGCACTCAGCTTTATTTAAAGTCCAACTCTCACATCCACAGATGACCACTGGAAAAAACTATAGCTTTGACAAGACGGACCTTTGTCAGAAAGTAATGTCTCTGCTTTTTAATATGCTGTCTAGGTTGGTCATAACTTTTCTTCCAAGGAGCAAGCGTCTTTTGATTTCATGGCTGCAGTCACCATCTACAGTGATTCTGGAGCCCAAGGAAATAAAGTCTGTCACTGTTTCCATTGTTTCCCCATCTATTTGCCATGAAGTGATGGGAATAGATGCCCTGACCTTCGTTTCTGAATGCTGAATTTTAAGCCAGGAAGTTGGAAGGCCAGGATGGAAGGCCAATCTTATCCTTTATACAATATTCAAACTATTTTTTAAGGGTAAGATTTGTGTTTGTTTCTTTGTCCTTAAGGTTTTCACAGTGAGGTTAGTGCAGAAACACATGACAGACTATGCAGCAGTGAGAGCTCGCAGTGCACATCCGGTTCGGTGCTCGTCTGGTCTGTAGGTTCTGGTCTGATCCCGTCAGGTTCTCCTCTTCACGGTTCATCACTGGAATCTCTGGATTCTTCTGCAAAACGTTGTCAAGGTCAAGGTCAAAAATAGCAGAATCCAGAGCACCTGAACATGTCAGTTAAAGGACAGGAGAGGTTTTTAGGATTTTTGTTCATTTTTATCAACAAACATTATTTCAGTGTGAATCCATGCAACTTAAACCTATTTATAATATTTTAAAAATTGTTACTAAAATACTTGGAGGAAAAATTACTTTGTGATTGCCTATCATACATTCTCTGAATCTAGCTCCTTTTATCTCATTAAACTATGCTTTTGTCAAATTAAGCTTTGTTAGAAATCCAGCCATCCCTGTAGAGCAGAATAGATCGTTTGCCGTTTCCTCAGGATACCACACGTGTACTCTTACTGATTGAAATAAAACTCTGAACTTTCTCCGATGATCAAAATCCCATCGCAGGAGAGACTCCGGTTCTTCCGGGAAGGCTTCTGTAATCCAGCCTGGCCCTTCCCTGTGGCCATCTCTGGGGTCGTCTGCCCTTCTCGTCTGACCATTTGCTCACTCTTCTCAAAGCCGTCGTGAGCTCCGGTGTTTGAACGTTCCCAGTGCTGTCACCGTGCGTTAGGGTCCCGTTTTCTAGTCCACCAACTGGTTGCAGCAGATGAACCACCTGTGTTCACTGGATGCATCGACTGCTGCAGAGAAGTAAAAGAAAGATGTATTATCTCTGACACCAAGAGGTTTGCGATCTAATCAAGAGTTAAGATTCAGCCTCCAGGATACGCTGTTAAAACGTCAAGTCGTGAGTGCCAAGTGTGGAATAAAGGCGGCGTGACTGGGGTGTCAGAGGGAAAGAGGTTCTCAGGGTCGGAGAGAGGCAGGGGTCCAGCCCCAGCTGGGTGTCCATCTGCAGGGACCCCGCTCATCTGTGTTTGCATTCACCCTCATCGAAAGCCTAAGCAGGCTGTGAGGATAAAATCCTCCTCTTGATGAGGTATCTGTGTGTGCTTACAGGAGGGCTGGGCCAAGTGAGAGATACGCGCAATCACTAGGAATCTGTTTGAACAGCCTCATCGTGAAGGGTCGGTTGATTGACATGGGGGGTTCAGATGGTAAAGAATCTGCCTGCCATGTGCGAGACCCGGGTTCAGTCTCTGGGTTGGGAAGATCCCCTGGAGAAGGGAAGGGCAACCTACTCCAGTATTCTTGCCTGGAGAACTCCATGGACAGAGGAGCCTGGCAGGCCGCAGGTCATGGGGTCACAAAGAGTCGGACAGGGCTGAGCGACTTTCACTTTCACTTTGTAAAAAGCGAATTTAAACATGTCAGTCTGTCGCTGTTTTGTCGACTCTCGCGACCCCATGGGCTGCAGCAAGCTGGGCTGCCGCGAGCCAGGCTGCAGTCCATGTGGGTTGCGGGTCTGTCCCTGCATCATAAAGACATTAGTAAACGCTGTGCATTGAAAGCATTTTAGAAATCAATGGATTTTAGTTAGCACCAAATCCAAAAAGGAGCTCATCAGCTGTATGTTTATTGTTTTAAGTAGTAGTCATAAAATGGTTTTTCTAGGGCAAAGTGGCAACGGGACATGGCCTGAGGGAATTAAAGTTGAGGAATATTTTCCAGAGAGCAGTCGGAGTTTAGAACAAAGATGTACACACAGGTTCTTAGAACCTATCCCTACCCACCTGTCAGTTTACCCACCATCTACTTATCGTCTTCCGATTGTCTGTCTACCTATCTATGTATCTTCCCCAATGGCTCAGTGGGTGAAGACTCACCCTGCAATTCAGGAGACCCAGACTTGATCCCTGGTTCAGGAAGACCCCTTGCAGGAGGAAATGACAACCGACTCCAGTACCCTTGCCTGGGAAATCCCCACGGGCAAAGGAGCTGGTGGGCTACAGTCCATGGGGTCGCAAAACGCTGAACACAGCTGAGAGACTGAACACACCCTACCTGTGTGTCCATCCGTCTGTCTGTCATCCCTGCGTTTGTATCTTCAGAACACCATCAATCACACACAGCGTAAGCTCCCTAAAAGAAGTTCCTCCATTTGAGAAAGACCCTCAACCCTCCGAACATCAGCTCAAGTGCATTCATCCACCTGCCGTCACCTTTTCCAGAAGGCGAGTGAGGAGTCGGGTGTCAGAGCCCAAAGGTGCCACCTGGCACGGATCGGGTGGTTGCCTTGGAGAAGCTCATTGGTTTGCTGCCCACTTCACCTGCTCAAGGCCACAGCATCGGGGCCAATCCAAGGACTTCTGGGATGTGCTACAAATCCAGGGGTGGGTGGGGCGGTGGACGGGGACGTTGGAACAACCAGCCTCCCGTGAGCATTCTTCGTATAGCCACCTGCTGGGTCTGCAGGGGTCACTGTGGTGCCGTGTTCCCCCGTCCCCATGTTCGGGAGTTTGGATGATGGGGTGAGGGAGAGGGAGAAGGGGTGAGGGAGAGGGAGAAAGGCCGAGGGGTGAACTGCCAGATGCCGCCCCGCAGCGGTGACTCGCACCTTCAGAGAGGGTCAGAGCCTCGGAGACAAGCTCCGTCGGAGCCACAGTGGACTGGATGTGTGCTGTCCCTGGCTCCTGGAGAGGACTGCAGCGTCTCACGGCCCCACACCCTGCCCTGGGGAGGCCTTCATTCCCCGCAGGCTGCATTTCAGGATGATTCCACAAGATGCCGGCAGGTGCCTGCTCAGCCGTCACCTCTTGGCCGGAGATTTCTGCCGGCAGCCACCCCGTTGCCTGCCCACAGTTCTCCCCTCTGTGTTCCCGGCGCGATGCCTTCAGGGCCTGTTCTTTCTGCAGCCGGTCTGCATTTCCCCCTTTCCCAAGTGGGAAAGCAAATACTCCATGGATGTCAGTCTGGTGCTTGCAATTCATCCGTTTGGCTGTTCCACACTGTTTCTCCAGCCCAGAACGGTGAAAATTAATATCCACATTCAACATTGTTAGCCTCACACACACGTGTCAACTTACACAGTTTTATTCAAGAGACCACCCCCCTAAAAGAGGAATGCCTTCCAGACAGTGGAGGCCACTAACATTTTCAGCAACTCAGGTCATGCTGTTGATGTCAGAAGCATCTGCCTACAGAGGTCGCCATTCCAGAAATGTAACTCGGGTGTCATGACAGACACTGCACACCGTGGGCTTCCCCAGCACATGTTTCTGACTCAGAGTCAGAGCTCGACTGCCACGGTCTGGGCGTCAGCAGGTCAGCTCCCCGAGGCCTCTCTCCTGGGCGTGCACATGGCCATCTCCCCCCCCCGGTGTCCTCATGCGGGCATCTGTGTGTGTGTCCTGAGATCCTCCACCTCTGAGGACACCGGTCCTGCTGGAACAAGGCCCACTCTGATGGTGCTGTTTTAACCTAATCACCACCGTAAAGACTTCGTCTCCAACCTGGCCAGATTCTGGGGTGTGGCAGGGACATCACCCAGCCCATGACGGTCACTAAGGCATTTGTAGAAAAGGGGCCGAGGAGGACATGGCGGGGGCCTCTCAGAGCCCACCCTCAGGGACTTAGACTCACTGCTTTCCAATTATGGATAGTAAACAGCTTTTCTGAGTAAAATCATAACAAGTGCTCTTCGTAGAAAACCAAACAGACGTGAAGAAGAAAATGAGGATTGCTTGTCAATTCCACGACTCTGCTAGGATGGCTACGAACATCTGGTGACGCTCGATATTGTAAGTGAAGTGACGCTGCTGTTCTCCATCTAAACTTTTCACTTACTAACGTATCCACAAGGATGTTTCTACAATGTTAGAGTTTCTTTGTACACATCAGCTTTAATATTTACACTCTTCTATAATATGGCTATAGTAAAATGTATATAATATTCTGCCAATTTAGGCATTCATATTCTTTCAAAATTAGCTCTATGATAAATAATG
>SJYM01006360.1:20416-31402 GCA_006410775.1 Tragelaphus imberbis
TTCTTAGGTCAGCCTCCCAAGGTAACAGAAATAAAACCAAATATGAACAAATGGGACCTGATCAAACTTACAAACTTCTGCACTGCAAAAATAATAATAATATTATTATTATTAATAAAATTTAAAAAAAAGACAACCTAAAGTATGGCAGAAAATATTTGCAAATGATACAATAGCCCACAGCTTAACTTCAAGTATACAGACCATACAATTCAACAACAACAACGAATCAACCAAAAAAATAGTCAGAAAACCCTAATAGACATTTCTACAAAAATACATACAGATGGCCAGTAGAAACAGAAAAATATACTCAGTGTCACTAATTCTTAGAGAAATGTAAATCAAAGCTGCAGCCAGGTACCATCTCCTATCAGGCAGAATGGCTATCATCAAAAACAGAACAAATAGCAAATGTTGGGGAGAGTGTGGAGAAAAGGGAACTCTCCTACACTGTAGGTGGGAATGTAAATTGGGGTAGTCACTATAGAAAACTGTATGGGGGATCCTCAGAAAATTCATAGGACCACCATATGATCCAGCAGTCCCGCTCGTGGGCATATCCCCAGACAAAACTGTAATTCAGGAACATACATGCACCCTCATGTTCATAGCAGCACTCTTCCCAACAGCCAAGATATGGAAACAGCCTAAATGTCCCTTGATAGTTGAATGATTACAGAAAATGTGGTATGTATATATGAATATTACTCAGTTATAACAAGAAAGAAGTAATGCTATTTGCAGCAACATAGATGGAACTAGAGATAATTATACTAACCGGAGTAAGTCACAAAGAGAAGAGTAAATACCATATTATATCACTTGTATGTGGAATGTAAAATATGGCACGAATGAACCTATTTACAAAACAGAAACAGACTCATGGATACAGAGAATTAACTTGTGGTTGCCAAGGGGAATGGAGGGAGGGAGACGGATGGACTGGGTGTTTGGGGTTAGCAGATGCAAACAGTTACATTTGGAATAAACAACAAGGTCCTACCTTAGCACAGGGAACCATATCCAATCTCCTGGGATAAACCATAATGGAAAAGATATTAAAAAATATATGTATATGTATAACTGAGTCACTTTACAGCAGCAATTGACACAACATTGTAATTAAACTACTTAAAAAATAAAGCAGACGTTGTATAACTGGCAACACTGTCACAGTCTTCTGTTGACTCTCGATTCAAGATGGTACACCCCATGGGTGTCCAGTCTACAGCTCTTACCTCTTTTTTTTCCATTAGGATGGATGAGAACTATAACCTCTTGCCTCATGGAGTAAATTTCCAAGATGCCATCTTTCCAGACTCAAGAGAACAGAAGGATGTTTTCTAGCCTTTTCCCGTTTTCAAACTGTTCACAACGGCAGCAGCTGGCTAATTTCTCCAGTGACTGGGAGGTCCAAGAAGACTCTAGGCTAAGAATTAACTCTACCCTGTGCTACAGCAAAATAATAAGCTAGATAAGACTCATATGAATATTGTGAGCAAAGGAGTCAGGAGACCTCTTCCAAAGTCGAGATCAAGAAGAATTTTTCACCCCCTCCACAGCCTTCCCAGAAGTTGACAAGCATTGCTCATAAACTCTGGAGTCCTCAGGCTTTACTCTGTGGCATGAGGCCCCTCACAAAATGAGGGGACAAGATGGGCTGAAGGCTGGCATGCTTTGCCTCTGTTTCCTCCTCTGTAAATTGGAAGCAATAGTAACATCTATATCTTAGGGTGGATGCAACATGATTTAACTATGTAGGAAATGTCAATAGGTAAAGCCTTTAGTGAGGTGTTTGAGACTAAGCACTCAAGACACTGAGCTGTTATGACTACTTCTGTTGTTGATTTCAAATACTTATGTATGTTTTTACTTGGCAGTGCTGGGTCTTAGTTGTGTCATGTGGGACCTTCAGTCTTCCTTGCAGCATGCAGGATCTTCAGTTGCAGCATGCAAACCCTTAGTGGCAAGATCTAGTTCCCATGGAAGAGAAGTATTCAGATCACTATGGGCATGAAGATAGAAAAGGCATCTTTCAGTCTGAGACAGATGCCTGAGCTGTGGGGATATTTATAGGACTATCACTTTCTCTGAGCAGTGGCATTGTTGCAACTGAGCCAGGGGAGAAAGGAGGCCATGGCCCATGGTTCCCGGTGTCCCACCAAGATGTTTATAGGACCATGTGACAGGCCAGAAGAGACAGTTCTGATATAGGTTAATGAACCAATGTGCAGGTATTAGGTGGCTTCCTTCTTTCCCCCATCTGTGGTGCCCTTGGTGAGGGTGCTGCCTTTCTTTTGTCTGGTGGTTTGGCCTAGGGGTGTGGCTTTGTTCTTCCAAACCTCCTGACCAGGGCTCCATGGCAGCTGGAGGCTTTCTTCATGATCTTTGCACAGAAACTCTTCTCATAGTGGGCAAGTACATCTGACTGTGGAAAAGTGTTGATTCTTCTTTTCAATACATTATCCAAGGTTCCTTCCTTAGGCCTGCACTACTGACAGTTCTCAACTCCCTGACCCCTCTTCAAGATTTGCCAAAATTTTCTGAGTGCTTGTCATATATTTCACTGCCCACATAGATCTATGCATCTTTATTTCGCCCTGCCCCACTCTTTTTTTTTCCTTACCCAACTCTTAATCTGTGCCAGCGCCCACTCCAAATTGAACTGGACCCACCAAGTATAAGCCTAAGTATCCCCAGCCTGGGTCAGACCATAGCATGTTCAAATTAAATCATTTTAGTCTTGGTCCTGTGGCTCCCCATTTTGTGGGATTTTTACTTCATGTATTAAATCCTTCGTAATAGTACATTGATGTCAAGAGATCAGATATTGATCCAAAAATACCTCACAGCTGAGCCCCAAACTCTTTAGAAATATAACTGATTAGCCCTGTGTTCACACAATGAAGCTATTAATAGTTTACTACAATTAGATTTTCCATCATTTGAAACAAATGGAACAATGGAACTGTGGAGAACTGTCTTAATGTGAAGGCAGTCCTATTTTGGGTGGTCAGATGTTGATCTTGGGGAGAATTCCTTTTCCCTTTCATCATCCTGGTCTCTTAGATAACAGAGGGTGGGTATGTGTGTTTGCACTGAGTCTGAAGCTTTTGGTGAAAGAGAATTAATTGTTCCAGTTTGCTGAGCTGCTGCAGAGACAAATTGAGGTGTTGATGGACTTTGTATGTATCACATCTTGGTTCCTTCTTCTGCCCACTTTGAAAGGTACCACATCAGAGCTGAGTTAAATTAGCTAGTTAATTTGAGAATTTAGGTTTAAAGTAAAACTAAGGTGCTAGCATTTATATTTTATGATATTCCTTGAGAAATTTTTACTTTCTCTGCAGTGAATAAAATAGTTGTGAGTTGAAGGTGTCAGAATTAGATGAAGAGTTATGGACAGTTACTTGTTCCCTTCTTGAAAAACAAAACAAAACAAACAAACAAACAAAAAAAAACTAAAACTAAAAAATACCTTCCTTTAAAAANCTGCAGTGAATAAAATAGTTGTGAGTTGAAGGTGTCAGAATTAGATGAAGAGTTATGGACATTTACTTGTTCCCTTCTTGAAAACAAAACAAAACTAAAACTAAAAAATATCTTCCAAAAAAAACAAACTTATGTGCAGTTACTCTGGATTTTTGTTGCCATGAGGGCCTTTCTCTAGTTATGGCAAGAAAGGGCAATTCTTTGTTACAATTCACAAGCTTCTTATTGAAGTATCTTCCCTCATCGCCGAGCACAGGCTTTGATCACATGGACTTCATTAGTTGTGGGTTGTGGGCTCGCTAGTTTTGACACAAGGGCCTAGTTGATCTGCAGCTTATGGAATCTTCCTGGACCCAAGATCAAATGATTGCCCCTGCTCTGGCAGATGGATTCCTATCCACTGTGCCACTAGGGAAGTCCTCTCTGCTTTTTCTGTGTGGAGGTGAGTATCCTGCTTTCTCTCCTATGCAGGGTAAATAAATTATGTTGTGACACAAACAGTATGCTTTCCCTAAGGTGATGGGTCTTCTATCATAAACGGGGTCAGAGGAGCTTGTTTGGGTCACTTTTTTATTCCAGTTAGACTCTTGCTAATGGGAACATGTGAATCCTTCATTTGTTCTGAGACCATTATGAGTGGCCATGGATGGTGCACATTACACCATTTCCCTATATCATATGCTGTCTTAGATGATAATGAATTCAGGAAGCACACTGATGAATTCTCATAATTTCTGCTGTTGCTGCTGCTCTTCTCTAAGTCCCCAGTCAGCTCAAACAGTGTGTTTAGATCTTGGTCAGGAAGGGTGCATCTCCTCCTTCTCATTCCCTTGCAGCAGCACATGAATCTGGGACTCTAGGGTCAGTCCAGACGTTAAGAAATGGAACCAGAGGAAAATCTGATGTAGGGAAACTTTTTGGGATACATACCCAGGACAACCTGCAACTCCATCCTCAGCAGCCAAATCCTCCCACTCTCTAATTCCATCCTTAGACATCTCACCACTCCTCCCACCCCTTGCTTCAATCAGTGGAAACATAAGCTTGCTTTCAAAAGTTGCCAGGGAATCAGCAGCTCTCCTAAATATTCAGCATCTCTCTGGTTCAGTATCATGGTGTTAATGGGGCCTCCAGTGATGTCTTCAGCAAGTTAGAGCATCCATCCCATTTTCTGGCAGGATTCTCTCCACTCCAGCCAAGAACATTTTCCTTTCCTTTTTTCTTCCCTGCTGGGTGAGTGTAAAAATCAAAACAAAAGTTGGCTCTTCTCCTCTCTCAGCAAATCCTGTCCCCCAGGACTGTGACCCAGACTGACCCACACATGCATCAATCCGACCTAGAGTGTCATGGGACTGACATAAAATCTGTGGAACACCTCCTGTCATCTTTCTTTTTTTTCCTTTTTAGAGTTGGGAAGGATGGTGAGGGAGGTGCCATTCTCATCAGGCAATCAGGATTGGCTGTGCCATTTTCAGAGGCGTGACCTCAGGCAGAACCCTTAATTTCCCAAAACTTGAGTTTTTTCCTTCCCTAATAGCTCAGTTGGTAAAAAAATCTGCCTGCAACGCAGGAGACCCCAGTTTGATTTCTGGGCCAGGAAGATCTGCTGGAGAATGGATAGGCTACCCACTGCAGTATTCTGGGGCTTTCCTTGTGGGTCAACTAGTAAAGAATCCTCATGCAGTGCAAGAAACTTGGGATTTATCCTTGGGTTGGCAAATCCCCTGGAGAAGTGAAAGGCTATCCACTCCAGTATCCTGGTGTTTAGAATTCCATAAACTCTATAGTCCATGGTGTCACAAAGAGTCAGACACCACTGAGCGACTTTCACTTTCAAAACATATAAACTGTCTCAGGTTGTCCTAAGGACCCAATTAGATCATAGGTTTGAAAGCACTTTATCAGTTGTAAAGAGTGATGGAAAGATTTATGACTATAAATGGATAGTTAGAAGTATGGCTTTAAAACTTAAAGATGATGCAACTTTTGAAAAGCTTCCTGTGTCTTTCCAGGGCAGTGGCAGTGGGAGCAATGGTGACAGGGTAGGTGGTGGAGAGGGGAACAGATGGTGTATTGGCAGATGGCAGCCAACAGGGGAACAGATGGCAGCTCTCATGTTTGTTGTAATTCATGCAACATAATTTACTGGGTTCTAGTCACACAGCACTTAATAATTCACATACTGAATTATAAACCATGTTCATGTGGATTCCCAAATCTGAAAGTATAAAATGGTAGTCAGTAGAGTTTTTTTTCTCCCACCTCTGACACTCATCCACCCAGTTCCCACCTACCCTCGAAATGAAAAACCACTGTTAATAGTTTCTTGTAAGCTTCCAATGAGTATTCTCCCCCAACAAACAGTTCAGTCAATATTCACTGTCTTCTTTAAGGGCATGGCATCCCACTCCTATATTCCTGCCTGAAGACTTCCATGGACAGAGGAGCCTGACGGGCTTCAGTCCATGGGGTCACCAAGAGTCAGACATGACTGTGTGACTAACACACAGTTTTGGTACCAGTGGCACTGCAATGTGCACACGTGGTTGTGCCCTGCTTTGTTCACAAGTGGGTACATGGAAATAGACATGTAAGTTGTTATATATAGACATGTACATTGGTTTAAACAGAGTCATATTCCATTGTATTAATGCCTTACTGTGTATTTAATCAAGTTTCCTGTTGATAGGTAGTTACACTGTTTCCAGTCCATGGATATTACATGGAGTGTGCACATGTATGACATTGTATCAGTACACACCTCATTTTGTGGAATTGTTGAGTCCAGTCTTTAGCAAGTGACTGTTGAGTGACTGCCATGAGGCAGTTGCTGTGTTAGATACAAGAGTTTCAGTATTGAGAAAAAAATTTAGAATATAATAATAATATATTTATAAAAATATAAAATTTAGAGTATAATTTTTGTTAATATTTTATATAAAAGCTTATCATATTTACATTTTTAGGTTTTTTTTTGTTCTTCTTATTTAGAGGTGCTTTCTTGTTGACAAGCTTGTGACAGATATAACAATATAGCAATTTTTAACTTATAATAAACCTATACCATACCAAGTCACTTCAGTCGTGTCCGACTCTGTGTGATCCCATAGACGGCAGCCTACCAGGCTTCCCCGTCCCTGGGATTCTCCAGGCAAGAACACTGGAGTGGGTTGCCATTTCCTTCTCCAATGCATGATGTCCATGGGATTTTCCAGGCAAGAGTACTGGAGTGGGTTGCCATTGCTTTCTCTGCAACACTTAATGAGTGCTTACTAAATACTAGGTTCTGTGCTAAGTCCTTTATGGATACTGTCCTATTTAATCCTGACAACATTCCAAGGAAGAAAGGTCTATCCTTATTCCTATTCTAGAAATGAGGAAAGGCCTGAGAAAGATGGACTATTTCAGAGTTGACCATCTAGGATAGAGTAAACCAGAATTCTAACTCAAATTGATTTGACAATAGATGTGCTGTTAACTGGGCTTCCCAGGTGGCACTAGTGGTAAAGAACCCGCCTTCTGATGCAGGAACGTGGGTTCAACCACTGGGTGGGGAAGATCCCTTGGAGAACGGAATAGCTATCCACTCAAATATTCTTTCCTGGAGAATTACATGGACAGAGGAACCTNCAGGGATTGGACCCAGGTCTCCCGCATTATAGGCAGACACTTTACCATCTGAGCCACCAGGGAAGTTTTTGAATTCTGTGGCAAGGAGTAACTTCAAGTGTTGTCCTAGGCAGGCCTTTGTAACAAGCTAATTGTTTTTAATTGCATATGCAAAAGAACCAGCTTTATGGTTTCCAAGAAAAAAATAAGTTTCCTTGTAACCAATTTTGTCTGGTAGAATATCATGGCCATCCTAGGTCAGGTCATCTTTCCTTTCTGCAGTCATAGTTTTATCCCTGAGTCATAGACACATCAGCTGATATAAAGCTTGGAATATCTCTGTGGGGTGGATTTGCTTGTCCTTGTGTTTCACCTGGGGCAGTAGCGAGGCCCACGGGCCTCTCCTGGACGTGGACGTGGGGGCAAGGTGCATACGAAGCATATGTTGGGGTGAGGGGGGGTGGTGCACCGGGAGCACGTACAGGGCGGGGGTTCCCAGTTGTGCTCTCAGGGGGTCACCATTGCGGCTGGGAATGCCCATTTTGTGCACTCCTGGGTCCCCAGAGATCAGTATGCAGTGAGCAGAGCAGAGGGGTGCAGACCACAGGTAAGGGAACTGGGACTCGGTGGAGCAGGGAACCACGTATTCTGCCCTCTCTGTTTCCACAGACTCAGGACCCCCTAACCTGGCGGTCGTGGAAAGGCCTCACCTTTGGGGTCAAGGCCTTTACCACTTTACTCCTTTGCATAAAGCTCAGACTTGTGTGGGTTTTCTCAAGCAGCCTAGTGCCTGCTAGAAGTCCAAGGGATTTATCCTGCCTGGTGATTTCACTTGTGGGGACTTCATAACCCTTACTCTGGCCAGCTGGCCCCAGCCCTGCTTCTGCCACTTTGCAGCCCAGCGGGCCTTTGACCACCTGCCAGAATGGGAAAGGGAAGGGTCCACAAGTTTCACCCTAGAAATTTAGTAGGGTGCATGGATTTAAATATCTGGTGGCCACCCAGGCAGAAAATAATGGAGGAGGGCACCTTGCTGCACTTTCATGGTGGAATCTGTTGCTGTCCTGCTGAGAAGGGGCCTTTCCATGGGGACCCTGTGCAATAAGTTCGGTGTTTTGGAATGGAATAATTAGAATGTGCAAAAACTTTAAATTATGTGGTGCTTTAATTAAACAAACAAACAAACAAACAAGCTCCAAGTTTTTGCAAATTGAGGTCTAAAAATTGAAGGCCTATTTTCCTTCCACTGTGGCATTCTATGAAGAAATATGCGTGTTTTTTTTTTTTTTTTAAGAAAAGAGTCAGAAATGTGAGGGAAACAGAAAACCCAGATGTGTCCCTGTAGTTTGGCGAAGGCCTTAGGAGGTCACTTGTAAATGCTGCTGTCTGCCGGGAGGCAGTCTCTTCCTGTGGCTGATGGGCACAGAGCTCTGCAGGCTTGTCCTTTGCATGGATGTTCTTGTTGGTGGAAATCCAGCTTGGAGCCATCTCCTGATGCGTAAGAATTTCCCAGACTAGACCCCTAGGCAAATCCCTTAGGGCCAGGGGCTCCTTCCTTCATTTTATATGTCTGTCTGACTGAAAACCAGCAAAGACATATTTGTCTTTCATCTGGTCTCTCACCCAGGCCTTGGAGTAGTATTTCCCCTCCCCCTCAATAGGCTCGGGTTCCAGGGATGAATTATAGTCAGTTGTCCATGATTTTGCAGATGAGGAAACTGAGAGCCAGAGAGGGTGGAGGACTGTCCAAGGGAGAATGAGAATTCCTTCCAGGAACCCTGGCTCCTGGGTTTTTAATGAGCTTCGCACCCAGCATGGTCATTAATTGGCAAGTGTTGACATTGAGAATAAACTATTGGTGTAAAAGTAAAGGTTTTTTAAAGAATGTGCCTACAAGCTGTGCATCTTATGGAGTATTTTCATTGTATTCCCCAACCCTTGGAAAGTGCTGGGCATAGGATACATGCTTCATCATTTTTATTGAATAAGTTCAATTTCACATAATTATATCCATAGTGTCAGCAACACTGTGAGGTATATTAGAACAGTGATTGTCACAGTTGGTACTTCACAGATCAGTAAAGAAAGAAAATATTTTATTAGGAAGACTGTAAGAGAATTGGTAAGTTTTAAGTTTATCCCACAAGGATATCAAAAAAAAAAAATGAAACAAATCTCTCCCTTTATCACCAAGGCTACCGGAGATCTGTTGAGGACCCCACGCAAGGGACATTCTACCTTTTGGGACACCCCTACTTCAGCATCTCCCTAAGCCTGGGATAGTCAAGTACACTTGAAGTTCCTTTGTTGACCTTTGGAGTGTTTATGGAAGAGAATTTTTTGACACACGGGGTGGGGGAAGGTTTTGGGATATTTCTAGTGCACTCCAATTATTGTTCACACTATTTCTATTTTTGTTCCCTGGTGGCTTCGTTATTAAAGAGTCTGCCCGCAGTGCAGGAGACCCGGGTTCAGTCCCTGGGTTGGAAAGATCTCCTGGAGAAGGAAATGACAGCCCACTTCAGTATTCTTACCTGAAGAATTCAATGCACTGAGGACCCTGGTGGGCTATAAAGGATTGGACACAGCTGAGTGACTGAACACGTATTTCTAGTATGACTTCATCAGCTCCACCTCAGATGATCAGGCAATAGATCCTAGAGGTTGGGGGGCCCTGCTTTAGTTCCCTCTTTCATCTTCTACACAGCTCCAGCCTGCTTCCTCCCCTCTTCCACCTGCAGAACTACCTGCCGGGCTTCTCTGAGTGTGACTAAGAGTTTCCTTCCCTCATTTCCTTTCCTCTGAGTCCCTTCTCCTAACTGGGTTTCCCTGATCTCCATTAAGGCACTTTTGCCCCAGGTGGTGCTAGTGGTAAAGAACCTTCCTGCCAGTGCAGAAATCCGATCCCTGAGTTGGGAAGATCCCCTGGAGGAGGGCATGGGAACCCACTCCAGTATTCTTGCCTGGAAAATCTGGCAAACTCTGACAGTCAGACGTGACTGAAGTGACTTAGCACATCATACCAGAGGACCATAGAACTGCAGACTCACGTGATTGTTCTGGCTCTTTGGAGTCCCTTGTCATTCCACGTGTATGTTAGGGTCAGCTTGTCTATTTCATCCTAAAGGCCCCGAGAGGGTAACAGGCAGGAAGGCCGGGGGTCTCCAGACAGAGGGTATAGGGTGCAAGTGTCAGACATTTTTTTCTCTCTCTCTTAAGCAGCCAGAGGAAACAAACTAGTATTACATTTTTTCCCTTTTACGATACAAAATTAAAAGGAGGTTTATCTGAAAAGTCTGTGTTGCCATGACAACTCCTGACTCTACCTGAACTTAACTTTTCTCAAACCTTGAGCTAAGCAATGCATTTTTTCATAAGGAAATGTTTGTCTTAAGGTATGTTTAGAAAAGGCAGAGGAACCAGAGATCAAATTGCCAACATTCACTGGATCATTGAAAAAGCAAGAGAGTTCCAGAAAAACATCTATTTCTGCTTTATTGACTATGCCAAAGCCTTTGACTGTGTAGATCACAACAAACTGTGGAAAATTCTGAAAGAGATGGGGATACAAGACCACCTGGTCTGCCTCTTGAGAAATCTGTATGCAGGTCAGGAAGCAACAGTAAGAACTGGTGATGGAACAACAGACTGGTTCCAAATAGTAAAAGGAGTAAGTCAAGTCTGCATATGGTCACCCTGTTTATTTAACTTATATGCAGAGTACATCATGAGAAATGCTGGACTGGAAGAAACACAAGTTGGAATCAAGATTGTTGGGAGAAATATCAATAACCTCAGATATGCAAATGACACCACCCTTATGGCAGAAAGTGAAGAGGAACTCAAAAGCCTCTTGATGAAAGTGAAAGTGGAGAGTGAAAA
>SJYM01006360.1:34607-55349 GCA_006410775.1 Tragelaphus imberbis
GGGGCCTGGGTTTGATCCCCAGTCAGGGAACTAAGATTCTGCAAGCTGTGCTATGCATCAAAAAAAAAAAAAAAAAAAAGAGGAGAAAAGTACAAAGCCCTCAGTATAGACACTGAGAGGGGGTAAAAAGTCCCCCCCAAGATGGAAAAAAAAATGAAATTAAAAGACGCTTACTCCTTGGAAGGAAAGTTATGACCAACCTAGATAGCATATTCAAAAGCAGAGACATCACTTTGCCAACAAAGGTTCGCCTAGTCAAGGCTATGGTCTTTCCTGTGGTCATGTATGGATGTGAGAGCTGGACTGTGAAGAAGGCTGAGCACTGAAGAATTGATGTTTTCAAACTGTGGTGTTGGAGAAGACTCTTGAGAGTCCCTTGGACTGCAAGGAGATCCAACCGGTCCATTCTGAAGGAGATCAGCCCTGGGATTTCTTTGGAAGGAATGATGCTAAAGCTGAGACTCCAGTATTTTGGCCACCTCATGCGAAGAGTTGACTCATTGGAGAAGACTGTGATGCTGGGAGGGATTGAGGGCAGGAGGAGAAGGGGACGACAGAGGATTAGATGGCTGTATGGCATCATTGACTCGATGGATGTGAGTCTGGGTGACCTCCGGGAGTTGGTGATGGACAGGGAGGCCTGGCGTGCTGCAGTTCATGGGGTCACAAAGAGTCGGACACAACTGAGCGACTGATCTGATCTGGTGTTAATATACTATATATTTCAGCTAGACTCTGTCTTCAGGTTGTTTCCCCCTAAAGGCTCAGAACCAACTCGACAAACCAGTATGTCTTACTCATACCTTGTTCCCCTAATCCATGTTAATGAAATGATATATTTGCCTGGAAATCTGCCTTTCTTCAAAATTCATGTCAATCACTTTATGGCCCAGGATGATTCACCTGCTGCCAATGTTATCACAATGCATGTTGTGGGTGAGGAGCCTGTTGCCATTCTCTGAGACATTGCCTTTCTTTCCTTAGCAGACTGCTAGTGGCTGTATAACATATGGTTAAAGACCAGCAGGGGGTACTCTTACTGCCCTCCTCTGAAGTCTATGTAAGCAGCTTTCTCTATCTCTTTTATACTTTAATAAAACTTTATAACACAAAAGCTCCGAGTGATCAAGTCATATTGGATCTTCATTTCAGATTGAAGGTGCATTCCATGGTATTGCCATTTAAGTCTTTCCATCGCTATGGGATATCTGTGTATATATTCAGGATATTTTTTCAGCAATCATGTATAATTTCCAGTGTGCCAGTCTTGTCATCTTCATTACATCCATGGCAAAGTATTTTATTAATGTTGAGATTATTGAAAGGGATTTTTTTTTAATTCCTTTTCAGATTATTATTTGCTAGTGTATGCAGATAATACTGTGTATTCATTTTTATCAGTTTGGACAGCTTGATAGTTGTTTCTACTTTCTTTACTTTCTCATACTTTAAGATTATCCTGGCTCATATATGTACTGCCTCACCCCTAATCTCAGTCATTTATTCAAAGAACTTCTGTTCTTTTATTTATTATTTTTTAATATTGAATTATTTTTGACTATGCTGGGTCTTTGTTGCTAGATGTCTTGTTGTAGTGAGCAGAGGCTGCCCTTTTGTTGCTGTGCCATGGCTTCTCATTGCAGCAGTTTCTCTGGTTGCAGAACTTGGGCTCTGGAGCATGCAAGTACTTCAGAAGTTATATGGGGCTTAGTTGCCCCAGGGCATGTGGAATCTTCTAGCACTAGGGATTGAACCCGTGTTTTCTGCATTGATAGGTAGATCCTTTACCACCAGACCACCAGGGACATTTCCTGTTTCCTTTCACTAGAGAATGATATACAAAACATGCATGTAGGAGCTAAATATGCTCAGCTGACAATACTCGAAAATCTATACTTGTATTCCAGCCTATCTTTGAACATATTCAGTTAAAGTTAATTTGTGATGATGTCTCCATGGATCTTGGCACCTTTCCTTTTTTTTCTCTGTAACTGCCCATTCCAATGGTAAGATACCTGGCTTCCACCACTTGTCATGTATAGAATTCAGTGCTTGTCCCATGTGGTTACAGAAAAAACCTATCAGACTGTCTTCCAAAGGGGCCTGTGCATGCATCCCACCAGTATCTTGAGTATGTTTTTGTAGGATAGTTTACTATCAGTATACCCTCCGTGGCCGGATGTCTATTTCAGTCTTTATCAATTATGAATGTTTGCTTGTTTGCTCTAGTGTTCTTGGACAATTTGAGTACAGATTCTTTGTCAGATATGCATTTTTAAGGAAAACAATTGTATTTATTTTTGGCTGTGTTGGGTCTTCATGTGTGGGCTTTTCCCTAGTTCAGATGAGTGTGGGCCATAACTAGTGGGGTTCGGGGCTTCTCACTGCAGTGGCTCCTCTTGTGGGGCACAGACTCACGGGCTTCAGTGGTTGCAGTATGTGAGCTCTGCATTGTGTCTTCCAGGATCCAGAGCACAGGTTCGGCAGTTGTGGCACACAGCATCCATAGCATGTGGGATCTTCCCATAGCAGGGATCACACCTGCATCTTCAGGACTGGCAAGCGGATTCTTTACCACAGAGCCACCAGGGAAGCCCTCAGGCATAATTTTGACTCTAGTTTTCCACACATGTACCTGTAAGAGAGGCCAGGGTCAAGAGGCCCGGCTCTGGGAGTCCTCAGCCACAGTTCTGGCTGTGCCATCCAAAGTTCTGGGGCCTTTGGTGAGCACCTCAGCTTCCCTGGGACTCTTTCCTCCCCTGAGAAAGGCCCTGCTGTTGAACAGGCTCCTCTGTCATTGGGATTTCTGAGGGCATACTACTGGAGGGGTCCCATTGCCTTCTCTACAAGGTAACATTTGGAAGATATGTTCTCCTGGGTTGTGGTTTTGATGAAGGAAGGGGGATCCCTTCCAGGGCTTGAGAGTGGATTATTGTCTGACACTTGGAAATGAATTGTCTGAGGAGAGGAGTGCCGTCCAAGCGAGAGACTTCTTTGGGAAAGGCTTTCGGGGTGGAGGTCAGGAGGGTGAGGGAAATGGAGAGAACTGCTCTGCTACGTGGCTCACCGTCTCAGGGTTTATGGCCATTGGGTTAGTTTCTGGTTTGTCTCTTGCCAGTAATTCTGAATTAGGATCCTTCCTGGGGGCACACACATCACTCAGCGAGTGGATTCTAGCGAGGAGGATCCTGGGAAGTTGCTAGGACTTCTGGACTGCAATCTCCCATCTCTTTTTGACCTCTCCAGAATCCTTGTTGGTGGTAGCTTGTTAATTCCTTGTTCCTTACCAGGACCTCTTGTTGGAAGATGACTCCTGCAAGTGTTTTCTCTTCTCTGTTGCCTGGCAAGGGTCGGTGGTTAGTGGTTCATTTAACAGTTTGTCTTTTGATTCTATTGAATAAGGTCCTTCACAGAGTAAATGTATAAAATTGTAAATGTCAATTTTTAAAATAATTTATATTCCTAATTTGGTAAGTTGGCTTTTTTCGTTGTGTGTTAGAACTCATCACCAGACCAAAGGTGATGTAGATCTTTTGTTGTTTTCTCAAATTGTATAGTTTTTTTTTTTTTTAATTATGGTGTTAGTTGCAAAGTTTGTATTTTTGTTCATTTCATATATTTTTTTAAAACAGTTATTTATTTTTAGTTGATTGACCATTGCTTTACAATATTGGTTTGATTTGTCATACATCCACATGAATTAACCATAGGTGTATGTGTGTCCCCTTACTCTTGAATCTCCCTCCTATATCCCATCCATCCTCACCTCTCTAGGTTATTACAGAGCCCCAGTTTGAGTTCCCTGAGTCATACAGCAAATTCCCACTGTTTGATTTTTTATACATGTTGGTGTACATGCATCCATGCTGCTCTCTCTATTCATCTCACCCTCTCCCTCTTATTCCCCACCCTTGTCCATAAGTCTGTTCTCTATGTCTCCATCTCCGTTGCTGCTATGTGAACAGATTCATAAGACCCATCCTTCTTGATTCCTTGTTTTTCTCTTTCTGACTGACTTCCCTGTTTAATATGCTCTAGGTTCATCCCCTTCATTAGAACTGATTCAAATGTGTTCCTTTTTATGGCTGCATTCCATACAGGCTCTGATTGTTCCTTAGCCATGTTTTGAGGAGGGTCATGGAGCTATTCTGTTACATTTCAGTTTAGGATTCCAGTCTGAGTGCTCACAGCAGAGCTGCTTCTGAGTGAGCCCTCTGATGAGGTCTGTGAGTGTGGGGCTGCCCGCTCTTCTCTGTCGGCCCCTAAAGGACACCAAAACCCTCTCTGACCCATGGGCGCAGGACGCTTTGCCTTCAGACTAGGCTCAGTGACAAGCTGGAGGGAACTTTGTCTCTTCAGGGCCATCAGGGCTCAGGCTCCTGGGTAACAGGGCTGCGTCACAGCTGAGAGGAGCAGGGTGCCCGCCAGCAGGGAGGTGCTGCAAGAGGGAAAAATGAGGACAAAGTAGGTGTTTCCTGTGTCCAGCTGAGCACTGACTAGAGGTCTCAGAGGACTCAGAGGGGGAAAGAGCTCCATGTATAAAATGGTGGATTTTCAGTTCTATTTCTGTTAGATGATCTAGAGGATGACCTTCACTGGTGTTCTTCCAAGTAGGTGGCCAGTTTTCCTGTCACTGTTTCTTAAGAAGACTGTCCTTTCCTCTTCACTCGTTCCTGGTTTGATTTTCTTGAACTGACCACATACATGTGGGTTCATTCCTGGGCTCTCTATTCTTTCCTGGAGCCCATGTGTCTGTGTTCCTGCCAGTTCCTCACTGTGGTGGTTACTACAGGTCCGTGATGTAGTTTGAAGTCAGAGAGGAAGATGCCTCCAGCTGTGTTCTTCTTTCTCAGAGTCATCTTGGCCTTTTAAGGTCCTGTTCAATATTAGCAGCCTAATATTAGGAATATTTATACTTCTGTGAAAAAGGCATTGAATATTATTTTGTGATTGCAGTCAGTGTGTTTGCTGATGGCTTTGGTTGGAATGGACATTTTAATTCCTCATTGTTCCAGTGCGTGAGTGTGGAATAGTTTTCTGTTTATGTGTGTTTTCTTTGGTTTCTTTATCAGTGCTTTCTAGTTTTCTGAGTACTGGTATTTAATGTCCTTGATTAAGTTTGTTGCTAGATGTTTTATTGTTTTGAATGAAATTATAAGTGGGATTTTCTTATTTTTTTCTGATTTTTATTAGTGTATAGCAACGCAAGTGATTTTTGTTTATTGATTGGGATTGTAAGTTGTAGTATTTTATATGATTGTAAATTGATTGGAAATTATTCAACTTTATTGAATGTAATCTAACAACTTTTCATGAAGTTATTGGGAAAATTTTATATGTAAAATCTATTTCTCCTGCAATAGGTCATCCAGAGGACCCAAGGCATAGTGGTTACTAATAGACTTCCCACAGTACTTCATTCCATGTGGACTCCTTCATGGGCAGTGAGCATCAATCACAGCTTTCCTTGAACTTTGTCTGTGTAAGTTTATAGGAAAGTTTCACGCCTGTCTCATCTGATTTTCTTTTAAATATTGACTTCTTTGTTTTGAAACATAATTTATTTTCTGGGAATTTCAAATGTACAAAAAACCCCTAGCAATGGGAAAAAGTGCTCTTTGCCACATCATCTAAAATATTCTATGTGTTTTATCCAAAATGGGTGCATTCCCCTTCAAAACCTGCACATAATCTTCAAAATCAGGAAATCATATGTTTTGTACAGTATAATGTAATCCAGAGCCCCACTACCCTTTCAGCAACTGTTCAATTGTATGAATATATTTTTTCTTCCTATCGGTGTATTTTTTTTTCTTTTTTTTAAGCGTGTTACTGAGGTTTTCAGTGATTTGGACAAACTTGATGGATTTAAAGCAGACATGGTAAATAAGGGATGTGCGATGCCTTTTCTATATGGATATTTTTCACTAAATAACGTTTTAAAGTTTATTCATGTTTATTCATGATACTTGGGGTTCCATTCGAATCGGTGCAGGGGCATCAGGCCTGATCTGGAGTGGATGGGTAAATAAGTGTCTTTGGGATTGTAATATGACCCCCGAGGGTTCCACTTGAGTTTCACTGTGAGACCAGCTTCTTCTTAAGGTGGGACGGGAACGTCGGGATTCCTTTCCAGAGAAAGCAGGGGAATTGACCCAAATCTCGAGATGAGGAGGGGCAAAGGGGCTCAGATTGAGGTGTGCCAGGAAACTCGGTGTTCCTCTTAAGTGGGGAGGGTATGTTGGGGAACTTCCTGAGTTGCATAAAGGGTGTCAAGTACCCTTTCACGTTTCAAGAGGGAATGTGGGATTTCTCTCAAGACACTGCTCTGGAACAGGGCCTCATCTCGCATTGAGGGGAGAATCTCGTGATTTTTCTTGAGTTGAGGCAGGAAGCTTGGGGTTCCTCTCGAGTTGTGATGGGAACCTCAGGGACCAGCTTGTGTTGCCTCAGAGAAGTCAGGTCTCTTTATGAGTTGCGAGGGGCATGCCAGGATTCCTCTCCAGTTGGTGCAGGGGATGAGGGTCTCATCTCAAGTTGAGGTGGGAAACCCAGTGTTCCTCTCCAGCTCTGACAGGGATCTTGGGGTTCCTATGCATATTCCAACGAGGAGTCACACGCCATCTCGTGTTGATGCATGGAACTCCGCTTCCCTCTTGAGGTGGAAAAGGGGTGTCAGGCCTCCTGTCGAGTTGAGGTAGGGATCTGGGGCTATTTCTAGAGGCACCACAAGTCTCTCAGTCCTCCTTTCATGTTGTGAGTTCATACTTAGGGTGACATTCAATTCATTGCAGGGTAATGAGTCCTTATCTCTAGTGGATGGGGACATCAGGGTCTTTTAGAACGGTGGCCTGACTCCTGGAGTTCCTCTCGAGTTTCCAGGCGAGACCAGCCTCCTCCTGAGGTGCGACAGGAATGTCGGCATTCCTTTGCAGACGAAGTAGGGAAATGGACCCTCATCTCGAGATTAGGAGGGGAAAATGGGGCTCTTCTTGAGTTGTGGTGGAAAACTCGGTGTTCCTCTGGAGTGGAGACAGGTATGTTGGGGAACTTCTTGAGTTGCCAAAAGGGTGTCAAGTACCCTTTCGATGCTCAGTAGGGAAGGTGGGATTTCTCTCAAGACGCTGCATTGGAAAGAGGCCTCATCTCGCGTTGAGGGGAGAATCTCCTGCATTTTCTTGAGTTGTAGCAGGAAACTTGGGCTTCCTCTCGAGTTGTGAGGGGACCTCAGGGACTTGTTCGTGTTGTCTCTGGAAAGTCAAGTCTCCATTCGAGTTGTGAGGGGCCTCTCAGGATTCCCCTCCAGTTGGTGCAAGGGCATAGGGCCTCAACTCGAGTTGAGGCTGGAACCTCAGGGTTCCTCTCCAGTTCTGACATGGATTTCTGGGTTCCTATGGAGTTTCAACAGGGGAGTCAAGCCTCGTCTCGTGTGGAGACATGGAACTCCACTTCCCTCTCCAGGTGGAAAAGGGTTGTCAGGCTTCCTCTCGAGTTTCAGTTGGCATAGGGATCTGGGGCTTTTTTTCTCAAGGTGCCATGAGACTGTCACACCTCTATTCATGTTTTGAGTCAATACATGTGGTTACAGTTGAGTAAGTGCAGGGAAATTAGGCTTATCTGGAATGGATGGGGAAATTGGGATCTTTTCAAATTGAGCATGACTCCCGTGGATGTGCTCGAGTTTCAAGGTAAGACCAGCCTCCTCCTGAGGGGCTACGGCAACATCAGGATTCCTTTACCAATGAAGCAGAGGAGTCAAAACTCATCTTGTGTTGAGGAGGGGAAAACGGAGCTCTTCTTGAGTTGTGGCGAGGAACTCAGCATTCCTCTCGAGTGGGGATGGGTATCTCGTGAAGCTTCTGTGGTTTCAAACATAAAGTGTGTGAAGTTCCCTATCATGTTCCAAGAGGGAACGTGGGATTTCTTGGGAAACGCTGCAGTGTAAAAGGGCCTCATTTTGTGTGGAGGGGAGAATTTTGTGTGTTTTTTTGTTGTTGTTGAGTTGTGGTGGAAAGCTTAGGGTTTCCCTCAAGTTGCTTGGGGACCTGCTTGTTTTCCCTCAGGGAAGTCAGATGTGCTTTCAAGTTGCGAGGGGCACTTTGGGATTCCTCTTGTGTCACTGCAGGGATGAATAGGGCCTCATCCCGAGCTGTGGTGGGAACCTCAGCATTCCTCTCAATTTTTGACATAAATATCAAGGTTTCTGTGGAGTTTGAACAGGGGAGGCAGGCCTTATCTTGTGTTGAGGCATTGAAGTCAACTTGCCTCTTGAGTTGTGAATGAGGTGTCAGGCCTCCTGTCAAGTTGGATTTGGAACCTCAGTCTTTTTCTGGAGGATGCCAGCTAGGTGGCAGTGGCCCTTCCTGTTCTGACTTGATACTAGGGGTTACATTCGAATCAGTGCAGGGGCATCAGGCCTTATCTCAAGTGGATGGGGAAATCGGTGTCTTTGGGATTGTGGCATGACACACGAGGATTCCACTCGAGTTTCACTGTGAGTCCAGCATCCTCTTGAGGTGGAACAGGCTCATCGGGATTCCTTTCCAGAGAAAGCAGGGGAATCAACCCTCATCTCGAGATGAGGAGGGGCAAAGGGGCTCTGATTGAGGTGTGCTGAGAAACTCGGTGTTCCTCTCTAGTGGGGATGGGTATGTTGGGGAACTTCCTGAGTTGCATCCAGGTTGTCAAGTACCCTTTTGTGGGATTTTTCTCGAGGCACTGCTCTGGAACAGGGCTTCATCTTGCATTGTGGGGAGAATCTTGTGGTTTTTCTTGAGTTGTGGAGGGAAGCTTGAGGTTTCTCTCGAGTTGCGACAGGGACCTCAGGGACCCACTCGTGTTGCCTCAGGAAAGTCTAGTCTCCATTCGAGTTGCAAGGGGACTCTCAGGATTCCTCTCCAGTTGTTACAAGGGCATAGGGCCTCATGTCAAGTTGAGGCTAGAACCTCAGGGATCCTCTCCAGTTCTGACATGGATCTCGGGGTTCATATGGAGTTTAAACAAGAGAGTCAGGCCTCGTCTCCTGTGTAGACATGGAACTCCGATGCCCTCTTGACGTGGAAAAGGTTTTCAGGCTTCCTGTCCAGTTCGAGTTGGCATAGGGATCTGGGCCTTTTTCTCGAAGTGCCATGTGGCTGTCACACCTCCCTTCGTGTTTTGAGTCGATCCTCAGTGTTCCAGTCGAGTCAGTGTAGGGGAATTAGGCTTATCTGGAGTGGATGGGGAAATCAGGGTCTTTTCAAATTGAGACATGACTCCCGGGGATGCGTTCGAGTTTCAAGATGAGACCGGCCTCCTCTTGAGGGACGACAGCAACATTGGGATTCCTTTACCAATGAAGCAGAAGAATCGCCACTCATCTCTAGTTGAGGAGGGGAAAACGGGGCTCTTCTTGATTTGTGGCAGGAAACTCAGTGTTCCTCTAGAGTGGAGACAGGTATGTTGGGGAAATTCTTGAGTTGTCTAAAGGGTGTCAAGTACCCTTTTGAGGCTCAAGAGGGAAGGTGGGATTTTTCTCCAGAGGCTGCAGTGGAAAGGGTACTCATCTTGCGTGGAGAGGAGAATCTCCTGGGTTTTCTCGAGTTGCGGCAGGAAACTTGGGGTTCCTCTCGAGTTGCGACGGGGATCTCAGTGACCCGATCGTGTTGCCTCAGCAAAGTCAAGTCTCCATTAGAATTGCAAGGAGCCTCTCGGGATTCATCTCCTTTTGGTGCAGGAGCATAGGGCCTCATCTTGAGTTGAGGCTGGAACCTCATGTTTCTTCTCCAATTCTGACATGGGTCTCTAGGTTCCTATGGAGTTTCAAAAGTGGAGTCAGACCCTGTCTCGTGTGGAGACATGGAACTCCGCTTCCCTCTCAAGATTTAAAAGGGTTCTCAGGCTTCCTATCAAGTTCGAGTTGGCATAGAGATCAGGGGCTTTTTCTCAAGGTGCCACGGGGATCTCACACCTCACTTCGTGTTTTGAGTCGATACTCGTGGTTCCACTTGAGTCAGTGCAGGGGAATCAGACTTATCTGGAGTGTCTGGGGAAATTGGGGTCTTTTCGAATTGAGGCATGACTTCCGGGGATGCACTCCAATTTCAAGGTGAGACAGTCCTCCTCTTGAGGGGTGGCAGCAACATCGGGATTCCTTTATGGACAAAACAGAGGAATCGGCAGTCATCTCGAGTTGAGGAGGGGAAAACGGGGCTCTTCTTGAGTTGTGGCTGGAAACAGCATTCCTCTCGAATGGGGATGGGTATCTCGGGAAGCTTCTGTGGTTTCATAAAGGATGTCAAGTTCCCTTTGAGTTCCAAGAGGGAACATGGGATTTCTTGGGAAACACTGCAGTGCAAAAGGGCCTCATCTCTCATGGAGGGGAGAATTTCGTGGCTTTTGTGGAGTTGTGGTAAGAAGCTTAGCATTCCTCTCTAATGGCGTGGGGACCAGGAGAACCGCTCGTGTTTTCTCAGAGAAGTCAGGTCTGCTTTTGAGTTGCGAGTGGCACCTCGGGATTACTCTCGTGTTGCTGCAGGGATGAATAGGGCCTCATCTCGAGTTGTGGCGGGAACCTCAGGGTTCCTCTCCATTTCTGACATCGATCTCAAGTGTTCTGTGGAGTTTGAACAGGGCAGGCAGGCCTCGTCTTGTGTTGAGGCATTGAACTCAGCTTGCCTCTTGAGTTGTGAATGAGGTGTCAGGCCTCTTGTGGAGTTGGATTTGGAACCTGACTATTTTTCTGGAGGATGCAAGTGGGGTGTCAGTGGCCCTTCATGTTCTGACTTCTGTTCTTGACTCGGGGTTCCATTCGAATCAGTGCAGGAGCATTTGCCTGATCTCAGGGGTGGGGACATCAATTTCTTTTCCAATGGTGGCCCCACCCCTGGAGTTCCTCTTGAGTTTCAAGGTGAGACCAGCCTCCACCTGAAGTCCGAAAGGAACATTGAATTCCTCTGCAGACGATGCAGGGGAATCAACCCTCATTTCGAGATGAGGAGGGGATATTAGGGCTCTTCTTGAGATATGGTGGGGAACTCAGTGTTCCTCTTGAGTGGAGACGGGTATGTCAGGGAAATTCTTGAGTTGTCTAAAGGGTGTCAAGTACCCTTTCGAAGCTCAAGAGAGAATGTGGGATTTCTCTTGAGATGCTGTGGCTGAAAGGGTCCTCATCTCACGTGGAGGGGAGAATCTCCTGGGTTTTCTAGAGCTGTGGCAGGAGACTTGGGGTTCCTCTCGAGTTGTGATAAGGAACTCAGTGACGCGCTCATGTTGCCTCAGGAAAGTCAAGTCTCCATTCGAATTTCGAGGGTCGTCTCGGGATTCTTCTCCTGTTGGTGCAGGGGCATAGGGCCTCATCTTGATTTGAGGAGGGGAAAACGGGGCTTTTCTTGAGTTGTGGCAGGAAACTCAGTGTTCCTCTTGAATGGGGACAGGCATTGCGGGAAGCCTCTGGGGATTCAAAAAGTGTGTCGTGTTCCCTTTCAAGTTCCATGAGGGAACATGGGGGTTTTTTTGGGAAACGCTGCAACGTAAAAGGGCCTCATCTCTCATGGAGGGGAGAATTTTATGGCTTTTGTGGAGTTGTGGTGGGAAGCTTAGCATTCCTCTCGAACTGCGTGGGGACCAGGAGAATCGCTCGTGTTTCCTCAGAGAAGTCAGGTCTGCTTTCGAGTTGTGAGTGGCACCTCGGGATTCCTCTCACATTGCTGCAGGGATGAATAGGGCCTCATCTCGAGTTGTGGCGGGAACCTCAGGGTTCCTCTCCATTTCTGACATTGATCTTAAGTGTTCTGTGGAGTTTGAACAGGGGAGACAGGCCTTGTCTTGTGCTGAGGCATTGAACTCGGATTGCCTCTTGAGTTGTGAATGAGGTGTCAGGCCTCTTGTGGAGTTGGATTTGGAATCTGAGATTTTTTCTGGAGGATGCAACCAGGATGTCAGTGGCCCTTTGTGTTCTGACTTGATACTCGGGGTTCCATTCGAATCGGTGTAGGGGCATCAGGCCTGATCTCGAGTGGATGGGGAAATAGGTGTCTTTGGGATTGTGGCATGACCCACGAGGGTTCCACTCGAGTTTTACTGTGAGACCAGCCTCCTCTTGATGGGCGATGGGAATGTCAGAATTCCTTTCCAGAGAAAGCAGGGGAATCTACCCTCATCTCTAGATGAGGAGGGGCAAAGGGGCTCAGATAGAGGTGTGCCGGGAAACTTTGTGTTCCTATCGAGTGGGGTTGGTATGTTGGGGAAGTTCCTAGTTGCATCAAGGGTGTCAAGTACTCTTTCAAGAGGGAATGTGGGATTTCACTCGAGACACTGCTCTGGAACAGAGCCTCATGTCACGTTGAGGGGAGAATCTCGTAGTTTTTCTTGAGTTGCAGCAGAAGCTTGGGGTTCCTCTCGAGTTGCGACAGAGACCTCAGGGACCAGCTTGTGTTGCCTCAGGGAAGTCAGGTCTCTTTTCAAGTTGCGAGTGCGATGTCGGGATTCATCTCAAGTTGGTGCAGGGGACGATGGCCTCATCTCAAGTTGAGGTAGGAAACTCAGGGTTCCTCTCCAGCTCTGAAAGGGATCTTGGGGTTCCTATGGATATTCCACTAGGGAGTCAGACTTCATCTCGTGTTGAAGGATGGAACTCCGCTTCCCTCTTGAGGTGGAAAAGGGGTGTCAGGCCTCCTGTCGAGTTGAGGTAGGGATCTGGGGCTACTTCTAGAGGCGCCACGGGGCTTTCAGTCCTCCTTTTGTGTTGTGAGATAATACTTGGTGTGACATTTGAGGCAGGGGATGAGTTGCAGGGGAATGAGTCCTAATCTCGAGTGGATGGGAACATCAGTGTCTTTTCGAACATTGGCCCGACTCCTTGTGACAGGGATCTCAGGGACCTGCTCGTGTTGCCTCAGGAAGGTCAAGTCTCCTTTCGAGTTGTGAGGGGCCTCTTGGGATTCCTCTTACCTTTGGCATGGGATATCTCTTCATGGCTGCTACAGCAAAGCACAGCCAATGCTCCTTACCTTGGACGATGGGTATCTCCTCACTGCCGCCCTTCCTGACCTTCAATGTGGGATAGCTCCTCTAGACCCTCCAGTGCACGCTCAGCCATGGCGTGAGGTTGGTTCTCCCGTCAAGTGCCCCTGCCCTCAGGCTTAAGGGCATGGGGTATCTCCACCCGGCCACCACCCCCAACCTCGGACGCTGGGTATCTCCTCTCAGCCACCCCCCGCCCCCGACATCAGACGTGGGTAGCTCCTCTCGGCTGTTTCTACACCATTGCAATCTGGCACACTCAGCCACTGCCCCTGACCTCGGACATGGGGTAACTACTCTAGGCCGCCACCCTTCTGGCATGGGGTCCTCCCAGCTTCTGCCCCTGACCTCGGACGTGGGGTAGCTCCTCTTGTGACACGTGAGATACTCCACGCCAAAGGTAAGAGAAACCCAAGGAAGACGGTAGGTGTTGCAAGAGGGCATCAGAGGGCAGACACACTGAAACCATACTCACAGAAAACTACTCAATCTAATCACACTAGGACCACAGCCTTGTCAAACTCAATGAAACTAAGTCATGCCCGTGGGACAACCCAAGATGGGTGGGTCATGGTGGAGAGATCTGACAGAATGTGGTCCACTGGACAAGGGAATGGCAAACCACTTCAGTATTCTTGCCTTGAGAACCCCATGAACAGTTTGAAAAGGCAAAATGATAGGATACTGAAAGAGAAACTCCCCAGGTCAGTAGGTGCCCAATGTGCTACTGGAGATCAGTGGAGAAATAACTCCAGAAAGAATGAAGGGATGGAGCCAAAGCAAAAAGAATACCCAGCTGTGGATATGTCTGGTGATAGAAGTAAGGTCCGATGCTTTAAAGAGCAATATTGCATAGAAACTTGGAATGTCAGCTCCACGAAGTAAGGTAAATTGCAAGTGGTCAAACAAGAGATGGCAAGAGTGAATGTCAATATTCTAGGAATTAGTGAACTTAAATGGACTGGAATGGGTGAATTTAACTCAGATGACCATTATATCTACTACTGCAAGAAGGAATCCCTCAGAAGAAATGGAGTGGCCATCATGGTCAACAAGAGAGTCCGAAGTGCAGTACTTGGATGCAATCTCAAAAACGATAGAATGATCTCTCTTCATTTCCAGGGCAAACCATTCAATATCACAGTAATCCAAGTCTATGCCCCAACATGTAATGCTGAAGAAGCTGAAGTTGAACTGTTCTATGAAGACCTACAAGACCTTTTAGAACTAACACCTAAAAAAGATGTCCTTTTCATTATAGGGGACTGGAATGCAAAAGTAGGAAGTCAAGAAACACCTGAAGTGACAGGCAAATTTGGCCTTGGAATACGAAATGAAGCAGGACAAAGACTAACAGAGTTTTGCCAAGAAAATACACTGGTCATAACAAACACCCTCTTCCAAAAACACAAGAGAAGACTCTATACATGGACATCACCAGATGGTCAACATCGAAATCAAATTGACTATATTCTTTGCAGCCAAAGATGGACAAGCTCTATAAAGTCAGCAAAAACAAGACCATAAACTGACTGTGGCTCAGACCATGAACTCCTTATCGCCAAATTCAGACTTAAATAGAAGAAAGTAGGGAAAACCACTAGACCATTCCAGTATGACCTAAATCAAATCCCTTATGATTATACAGTGGAAATGAGAAATAGATTTAAGGGCCTAGATCTTATAGATAGAGTGCCTGATGNGGAATGGTTCCAAATAGGAAATGAAGTAAGTCAAGGCGGTATATTGTCACCCTGTTTGTTTAACTTATATGCAGAGTGCATCATGAGAAATGCTGGACTGGAAGAAATACAAGCTGGAATCAAGATTGTCAGGAGAAATATCAATAAACTCAGATATGCAGATGACACCATCCTTATGGCAGAAAGTGAAGATGAACTAAAAAGCCTCTTGATGAAAGTGAAAGCGGAGAGTGAAAAAGTTGGTTTAAAACTCAACATTCAGAAAACGAAGATCATGGCATCTGGTCCCATCACTTCATTTGAAATAGATGGGGAAACAGTGGAAACAGTGTCAGACTTTATTTTTCTGGGCTCCAAAATCACTGCAGATGGTGACTGCAGTCATGAAATTAAAACACTTACTCCTTGGAAGGAAAGTTATGACCGACCTAGAGAGTATTCAAAAACAGAGATATTACTTTGCCAACAAAGGTTCGTCTAGTCAAGGCTATGGTTTTTCCTGTAACAGTCATGTATGGATGTGAGAGTTGGACTGTAAGGAAGGCTGAGCATGAAAGAATGGATGCTTTTGTACTGTGGTGTTGGAGAAGACTCTTTCGAGTCCCTTGGACTGCAAGGAGAGCTAACCAGTCCATTCTGAAGGAGATCAGCCCTGGGATTTCTTTGGAAGGAATGATGCTAAAGCTGAAACTCCAATACTTTGACCACCTCATGCAAAGATTTGACTCACTGGAAAAGACTCTGATGCTGGGAGGCATTGGGGGCAAGAGTATAATGGGATGACAGCAGATGAGATGGCTGGATGGCATCACTGAATCGATGGACGTGAGTCTGAGTGAACTCTGGGAGTTGTTGATGGACAGGGAGGCCTGACCTGCTCCGATTCTTGGGGTCGCAAACAGTCGGACACATCTGAGAGACTGATCTGATCTGATCTGATCTTGGTATTCCTCTCCATTCAGTGCAAGGCCATAGGGCCTCATTTCGAGTTGAGGCTGGAACCTCAGGGTTCCTCTCCAGTTCTGACATGGGTCTCTGGGTTCCTATGTAGTTTCAACAGGGGAGTCAGGTCGTGTCTCGTGTGCAGATATGGAACTCTGCTTCCCTCTCTAGGTGAAAAAGGGTTGTTAGGCTTCCTGTGGAGTTAGAGTTGGCATAGGGATCTGGAGCTTTTTCTCTAGGTGCCACGGGGCTGTCACACCTCCCTTCGTGTTTTGAGTTGATACATGCGGTTCCAGTCGAGTCAGTGCAGAGGAATCAGTCTTATCTGTAGTGGATGGGGAAATCGGTGTCTTTTCAAATTGAGGCATGACTCCAAGGGATTTGCTCCAGTTTCAAGATGAGACTGGCCTCCTCTTGAGGGGCCACACCAACATCAGGATTCCTTTACCGATGAAGTAGAGGAATCGCCACTCATCTCGAGTTGAGGAGGAGAAAACGGGCTCTTCTTGAGTTGTGGTGGGAAACTCAGTGTTCCTCTCAAGTGGGTATGGGTATCTCAGGGAGCTTCTGGAGTTTCATAAAAGGTGTCAAGTTCCCTTTCGAGTTCCAAGAGGGAACCTGGGGTTTCTTGAGAAACACTGCAGGATAAAAGGGCCTCGTCTCACATGGCGGGGAGAAATTGTGTTTTTTGTTTAATTGTGGTAGGAAGCTTAAGGTTCCTCTTGAGTTGCGTGAGGACCTGAGGGACCCACTCATGTTTCCTCAGGGAAGTCAGATCTACTTTTGAGTTGTCAGGGACACCTCGGGATTCCTCTCACATCACTGCAGGGATGAATATGGGCTCATCTTGAGTTGTGGCAGGAACCTCAGGGTTCCTCTCCATTTCTGACATCGATCTCAAGTGTTCTGTGGAGTTTGAACAGGGGAGGCAGGCCTCGTCTTGTGTTGAGGCATTGAACTTGTCTTGCCTCTTGAGTTGAGAATGAGGTGTCAGGCCTCTTGTCGAGTTGGATTTGGATCCTGAGTCTTTCTGGAGGATGTAAGCAGGGTGTCAGGAAAGGGGCCCCATCTCACGTTGAGGGGAGAATCTCCTGGGTTTTCTCGAGTTGTGGCAAGAAACGTGGGGTTCCTCTTGAGTTGCGATGGGGACCTCAGGGACCCGATCGTGTTGCTTCAGGAAAGTCAAGTCTCCATTCGAGTTGCGAGCAGCCTCTTGGCATTCCTCTCCAGTTGGTGCAAGGGCATAGGGCCTCATCTCCAGTTGAGGCTAGAACCTCAGGGTTCCTCTCCATTTCTGACATGGATCTCTGGATTCCTATGGAGTTTCAACAGGGGAGTCAGGCCTCGTCTCGAATTGAAGCAGAGAACTCTGTTCTCCTCTCGAGTTGCGACACATATATCTTGGAGCCCTTTGAGTGGCCTAAAGGGAGTCAAGCCCCGTATGCAGTTTTGAGAGGGAACTCGGGATTGCTCTCTAGGACCTGCAGGAAATAGAAGGACCTCAACTCGAGTTGAGGAGTTGAATTTGGGACCTGGGGCTTTTCTCGAATTTGCAACTAGGGTATCAGTCCTTGCTTCGTGTTATGAGTTGATTCTCGGGATTCCATTGGAAACGGTGCAAGGGAATCAGGCCTTATCTCGAGTGGATTGGGGAATTGGTGTCTTTTGAATTGTGGCAAGACCGCCTGGTTCCTCTCCAGTTTCAATGTGAGACCGGCCTCCTCTTGAGGTGCAACAGGAACATCGGGGTTTTCTTCCAGACAAAGCAGGTGAATTGACCCTCATCTCGAGATGAGGAGGTGTACTGGGGCTCAGATTGACGTGTGCCGGGAAACTCGGTGTTCCTCTCGAGTGGGGATGGGTATATCGTGGAACTTCTGAAGTTGCATAAAGGTTGTTGGGTACTGTTTCAACTATCAAGAGGGAACTTGGGGTTTCTCTTGAGATGCTGCAGTGGGAAAGGGCCTCATCTCGTGTTGAGGGGAGAATCCCGTGGTTTTCCTTTAGGCTTGGAGGGATTTTGGGGTTCCTCTCCAGTTGTGACATGGATGTCAGGGTCCTGCTAGTGTTGCCTCAGGGAAGTCAGGTCTTATTTAGAGTTGTGATGGGCACCTTGGGATTCTTCGNAACTAAAAAGCCTCTTGATGAAAGTGAAAGCGGAGAGTGAAAAAGTTGGTTTAAAACTCAACATTCAGAAAACGAAGATCATGGCATCTGGTCCCATCACTTCATGGGAAATAGATGGGGAAACAGTGGAAACAGTGTCAGACTTTATTTTTCTGGGCTCCAAAATCACTGCAGATGGTGACTGCAGTCATGAAATTAAAACACTTACTCCTTGGAAGGAAAGTTATGACCGACCTAGAGAGTATTCAAAAACAGAGATATTACTTTGCCAACAAAGGTTCGTCTAGTCAAGGCTATGGTTTTTCCTGTAACAGTCATGTATGGATGTGAGAGTTGGACTGTAAGGAAGGCTGAGCATGAAAGAATGGATGCTTTTGTACTGTGGTGTTGGAGAAGACTCTTTCGAGTCCCTTGGACTGCAAGGAGAGCTAACCAGTCCATTCTGAAGGAGATCAGCCCTGGGATTTCTTTGGAAGGAATGATGCTAAAGCTGAAACTCCAATACTTTGACCACCTCATGCAAAGATTTGACTCACTGGAAAAGACTCTGATGCTGGGAGGCATTGGGGGCAAGAGTATAATGGGATGACAGCAGATGAGATGGCTGGATGGCATCACTGAATCGATGGACGTGAGTCTGAGTGAACTCTGGGAGTTGTTGATGGACAGGGAGGCCTGACCTGCTCCGATTCTTGGGGTCGCAAACAGTCGGACACATCTGAGAGACTGATCTGATCTGATCTGATCTTGGTATTCCTCTCCATTCAGTGCAAGGCCATAGGGCCTCATTTCGAGTTGAGGCTGGAACCTCAGGGTTCCTCTCCAGTTCTGACATGGGTCTCTGGGTTCCTATGTAGTTTCAACAGGGGAGTCAGGTCGTGTCTCGTGTGCAGATATGGAACTCTGCTTCCCTCTCTAGGTGAAAAAGGGTTGTTAGGCTTCCTGTGGAGTTAGAGTTGGCATAGGGATCTGGAGCTTTTTCTCTAGGTGCCACGGGGCTGTCACACCTCCCTTCGTGTTTTGAGTTGATACATGCGGTTCCAGTCGAGTCAGTGCAGAGGAATCAGTCTTATCTGTAGTGGATGGGGAAATCGGTGTCTTTTCAAATTGAGGCATGACTCCAAGGGATTTGCTCCAGTTTCAAGGTGAGACTGGCCTCCTCTTGAGGGGCCACACCAACATCAGGATTCCTTTACCGACGAAGTAGAGGAATCGCCACTCATCTCGAGTTGAGGTGGAGAAAACGGGCTCTTCTTGAGTTGTGGTGGGAAACTCAGTGTTCCTCTCAAGTGGGTATGGGTATCTCAGGGAGCTTCTGGAGTTTCATAAAAGGTGTCAAGTTCCCTTTCGAGTTCCAAGAGGGAACCTGGGGTTTCTTGAGAAACACTGCAGGATAAAAGGGCCTCGTCTCACATGGCGGGGAGAAATTGTGTTTTTTGTTTAATTGTGGTAGGAAGCTTAAGGTTCCTCTTGAGTTGCGTGAGGACCTGAGGGACCCACTCATGTTTCCTCAGGGAAGTCAGATCTACTTTTGAGTTGTCAGGGACACCTCGGGATTCCTCTCACATCACTGCAGGGATGAATATGGGCTCATCTTGAGTTGTGGCAGGAACCTCAGGGTTCCTCTCCATTTCTGACATCGATCTCAAGTGTTCTGTGGAGTTTGAACAGGGGAGGCAGGCCTCGTCTTGTGTTGAGGCATTGAACTTGTCTTGCCTCTTGAGTTGAGAATGAGGTGTCAGGCCTCTTGTCGAGTTGGATTTGGATCCTGAGTCTTTCTGGAGGATGTAAGCAGGGTGTCAGGAAAGGGGCCCCATCTCACGTTGAGGGGAGAATCTCCTGGGTTTTCTCGAGTTGTGGCAAGAAACGTGGGGTTCCTCTTGAGTTGCGATGGGGACCTCAGGGACCCGATCGTGTTGCTTCAGGAAAGTCAAGTCTCCATTCGAGTTGCGAGCAGCCTCTTGGCATTCCTCTCCAGTTGGTGCAAGGGCATAGGGCCTCATCTCCAGTTGAGGCTAGAACCTCAGGGTTCCTCTCCATTTCTGACATGGATCTCTGGATTCCTATGGAGTTTCAACAGGGGAGTCAGGCCTCGTCTCGAATTGAAGCAGAGAACTCTGTTCTCCTCTCGAGTTGCGACACACATATCTTGGAGCCCTTTGAGTGGCCTAAAGGGAGTCAAGCCCCGTATGCAGTTTTGAGAGGGAACTCGGGATTGCTCTCTAGGACCTGCAGGAAATAGAAGGACCTCAACTCGAGTTGAGGAGTTGAATTTGGGACCTGGGGCTTTTCTCGAATTTGCAACTAGGGTATCAGTCCTTGCTTCGTGTTATGAGTTGATTCTCGGGATTCCATTGGAAACGGTGCAAGGGAATCAGGCCTTATCTCGAGTGGATTGGGGAATTGGTGTCTTTTGAATTGTGGCAAGACCGCCTGGTTCCTCTCCAGTTTCAATGTGAGACCGGCCTCCTCTTGAGGTGCAACAGGAACATCGGGGTTTTCTTCCAGACAAAGCAGGTGAATTGACCCTCATCTCGAGATGAGGAGGTGTACTGGGGCTCAGATTGACGTGTGCCGGGAAACTCGGTGTTCCTCTCGAGTGGGGATGGGTATATCGTGGAACTTCTGAAGTTGCATAAAGGTTGTTGGGTACTGTTTCAACTATCAAGAGGGAACTTGGGGTTTCTCTTGAGATGCTGCAGTGGGAAAGGGCCTCATCTCGTGTTGAGGGGAGAATCCCGTGGTTTTCCTTTAGGCTTGGAGGGATTTTGGGGTTCCTCTCCAGTTGTGACATGGACGTCAGGGTCCTGCTAGTGTTGCCTCAGGGAAGTCAGGTCTTATTTAGAGTTGTGATGGGCACCTTGGGATTCTTCGCAAGTCACTGCATGGGAAATAGGCTTCAGCTACTTGTGTCCAGAAGCTCCATGTTCCTCTCCTGTGGTTATAGGGATCTCGTGGTTGCATTCAC